>CM076244.1:13985914-14053414 GCA_038380765.1 Odontothrips loti | reverse complement strand
GATAGTGAGCAGCAGCGCACAAAGCAACTTTTGTTTAAGACAATGATGGAACACTCCGTCAGCGGGGAGCATCACGCCGGCGGAACGGGGCGGGGGGCACACTCTCAAAAACCTATGCTTGAATCAGCGCAAATTTGATGCCTACCTTGAAATCCTGGGTAACTTCCCCCAATTCAGCAACAGGATACTTGTGCCACCCACCACTATGCCCGATACAGGCATACGATTTGGCACAATCTGATGCCTGAGTTATAGGCATGTACACTGATGCCTGAATCGGGCATCCATATTTAGTGGCATGCCTTGATTCAGGCATAGCTGCATAGCCACTACGAAATTCTTGTTTCGAGCATATTATGCTCGGGGAAGATTTTGAGGTTCAGGCATAAAATCTGCTATGAAACAGGCATATATTATGCGTGATTCAGGCATATTTTTTTTGAGAGTGCAGCAGGGCAAAATACGAGATTTTTGCGACTGGCAGTTGGAGCCCCCGCCGGAGTACGGCTGGCGGAGCGGAGAAACGCTCGTCAACTTTGGCCAAGGACGCCAGAAATGAAAGGGTCGGAGATGGCAACTGGTCATCGCGAGAGAGAGAGAGGGGGGGGGGGGGCAGATGGACCGAGAGTCGGCCCGAGCGGTCCCCAGTGACCAGGAGTCCGGGCCAACAGCCCTGGCCTGGACGTAGCTGGTGCATCGGCCTCCTCCGAGGTCGGCCGCTGTGTGTCACCGCCGCCACGAGCCCCGACAAAAAACTCTCCCAACGATATAACGAGTGCTGCTGGGAACGGCCGCAGACCCGGAGAGGCGAGGGCGAGGAGGGGGCCGGGGAGGGGAGGTGAGAGGGGGAGGGGAGATGAGAAGGAGGGGAGGGGAGAAGGGGGAGGGAATGGGAGAGGAGGCGAGAAGAGGGAGGGGAGGGGACGCTCTTGGCGGGCTTCCGACCGTGGCCCGCACTGCTTCCGCCTCGCGAAACTATCATTGTTATTATGCGATCTAATCTAACTAGGGGCCCCGCAACACCTTCCTGCCGAGTTCCCCACTCGCACGGGCTCCGCATGGGAAGCGTGCTTCGTTCTCTCACGGCGGCCGACATATAAATTTGTGCTGGGCGCGGTGCAAGGCATGGAGCGTTCAAACTTAAATTCTACTCCTCAAGCCCTCGGCAAGCGGCGCGGCCACCCGCGGCCAGGGGCGAGCGGCTTGCACAGCATCAGACTAGATCCAAACTCGTTACACTTCCTTTGAGCGCCTTTTTTCCGGCATCAGTGCACACCGCCGGCCCCCCGGCAAGCGGCTCGCCGCGCCCCGCCGAGCCCCGCCAGACGCCAGGCTCGTCGCGCCGAGAGTGCGTTGCACCCGGTTAATCATTCACTGTAATTGCATTTCTAATGCGCGACTTAACAGCCGGCGTGCCGCCAATCTCCTTTTTGACGAGAAGGCCGGCTCGTTTCCGGGCGGGGCTCCGCGAGGCTCCGCGAGGCTGCGCGAGGCTGCGCCCGTTATCCGTTTAACCGCTGCTGCTCGCTGCTCCGGGGCTCCGGGGCTCCCTGGAAGCGCCACGGTCTTACCATTCATTCCGTGTCAAAATTCACGCGTGTAGTTTGACTACCCCGGCCTCCGTGTGGGTTCCCGTGGGGTCCTGTGGGGTCCCGTGGCAGAGGCCTGTGGCAGCACGCGGCCCCAGCGCAGCTATAGCACGCTCAGTTTATCGCCGATCCTCCGAGGTCCCAAGCTTAAGGGCAGCACTGTGAGGCGAAGCTTACGTTTAACGGCCTTTTCGTCCTCTTGACAGTGCGGCGTCGCGGCGACGCGTCCTCGTCGTGAGGGAGCGAGACGGAGGCACTGCGCATGGCGGCGAGAGAGAGAGAGAGAGAGAGAGAGAGAGAGAGAGAGAGAGAGAGAGAGAGAGAGAGAGAGAGAGAGAGAGAGAGAGAGAGAGAGAGAGAGAGAGAGAGAGAGAGAGAGAGAGAGAGAGAGAGAAAGAGAGAGACGAACGCAAAGGGATTTAATGCGCAGCCCGCGCATGAGAGTGCGCTGACAATTCCGTTCATATTGCTTCATTCCAGGATGAGAGTCATGAGCACAATATAACGGGACGCGGCGGCGCAGACATACGTGGCGTGCGCGGCAGGGATACCTCCCAAACTTTGTGCGCAACAACCTGGAGGGTAAACACTGCAACCACTTCTTTCAGAACACACCAACAAATTGATGAGAAAATTTGCATATAACAATCTCTTTGCCATCATCCGACAGTTTTTGTTTTCCTGTACTGTGAAGATGCAATAAAGTCACTGTGCAGAAAATATATGAAAACTCCTTGGGTGCCACGCAGGGTTCATCAACCCTCCGGGTTTTGCCCCCTCTGTTTTTATCAGAGGACGTCTGGGTCGGGGCGCTTCAGTTTAGACATTGATAACGCGGCCGCGTCGATAGCAGCGCGTGTGCAGCGCGTGTGCAGCGCGTGTGTAGCGCGTGTGCAGCGCGTGCGGCCCCGCACGAGCAGACTGCACCGCCAGTCACATAAATCCCGGCGGTTCGTTTTTCAGCACCATAAACGCTCAAAGGCCTCGCAGTGATTTGGCAGCTAGACGGGTTGGCGGGGCGGGGCGGGGCGAGGCGCCGCGGGCAGAGTCCGCAGTGCACAGCCCGGGCCCCACAGCCGTCTGGTGCTGACGCAGGCGCACAATGCTCGCACCCGGACGCCTACCCTTATACTCCATGTCCACTAATCACATAAATTTATTCAAATAAGGTCACATTAAAGAAGGTGGACGGAGCAACATCACCTTCGCAAGATGAATGAGAGCGCATTTCGTCGATATGTTTCTTCTGCTTGTTTTTTTCCCCCTTCTCTCGCCGTTCATTCTATTTAATCCCTTTTCACGGGTTGTCTTAACTGAAACAAATTGTACTCGGGAGCTTGCTGCTTCATTACGGCGCGCTGCCCTAACGACCATTTATTTTCTTCGCGGACTTAATCTTTTCGGTGGGGGACGAGGGTGGAACAGCGGCCTGGCGGACCCGCGCCGCCCTCAAAATGTAAAGCATCAATCTATTCCGTCAAAGTTTTGGGGGGCGACGCCGCTGCGACACCGCTGGGCCGGACGGGACGGCCGAGCTGGGCTGCCGAGCTGGGCTGCCGAGTCGGTCTACCGAGCCGGGCGCTGCGGCCGCTCAGTGGAAGGGAGAGCAGTGATTCGGTGCAGCGTTGGCGCGGGCGAACAGGTGCCAGAATGGCGTACGGTCCGCCAAACAGAAAAGTTTCAATACAAGATACGCGAGGAAAAATTGAATGTTGCGAAACGAAGCGTGGGAGTGTCTGTCGCCCATCAGCGTGGCAACACCGTCACTAATGACCCCCCTCCACAGTTTGGTACGATTCGAGTGGGAGGGATACACATTTTCCATATACCTGAAAAAAGGAAAAAAGCAAACAAAAAACAACACGCTCACACACACACACACACACA
Organism: Odontothrips loti; assembly: GCA_038380765.1. Taxonomy (NCBI): domain Eukaryota; kingdom Metazoa; phylum Arthropoda; class Insecta; order Thysanoptera; family Thripidae; genus Odontothrips; species Odontothrips loti. The sequence continues at coordinate 14,049,938 of CM076244.1, read as the reverse complement.
CACACAGAAAACTGCTTCCAAGACCAGCATTGGTTCTTTCTCTCACACATCGATTCAAGGCAGACCTGGCCGCCCCGGGTGATAACAGCGGGGTTGACCGGTGCCCGGCCATCGTGTGTGTGTGTGTGTGCGCGCGCGCTTGCGTGCACGTGCGCGTGTGGGATGAGTATTGGAGGCAGCGGGCCGTGCGCGCGGACCGTCACTGATTGCACCCCGCATTGTGGGCGACAATGGGGAACGCTGGGATCGGTCCAGATCACACACACACACACACACACACACACACACACACACACACACACACACACACACACACACACGCGCGCGCGCGCGCGCGCGCAGCCTCAGATGTTTAATCGCCCAGAGTGGCCCGACGCTCAAAGCGTGCCGGCAAGCAAAGGTCACCACCGCCGTACCATAACATAATGGCTTGCCATGCGCGGAGCGTGTACTCCAACCATACCGAACCGAGGTGGACACCACACAAGGAGAACATGGCAGCTGCCGCCATCACTGGTGTTAATGCTATCAGGAAGAGCTATCAGAATATTTCTGGTTTCTGATCAATTTTCGCGCACCCTGTGATAGTAAATTTCTGATAGAATACTGCACTGATAGAAAATTTCTGATATCTGTGGTTGAGTTTCTGAAAGCCATTTGCTGCTAGCATTGTCTGATAGTTCAAAGAATTTACAGAGCATTTTATTAGTGACACGTTTCATTAGGAAGTGCAAGACCGAGTCGCATCCAAATATCCGCAGTCAGATTTGAGCTAACGCGCACGGTTCTAGAGATGCGAGAAAAAAATGTCGGTTTTATGGCCCTTTTACCGTTGTCCCTAAAAGCAGACTTCTGACAGCTTACGCTGAAAGCAGTTTGCTGTTTGCATTCAGGCTATCAGGAGAGCTATCAGCGTAAGCTATCAGACATCTGAATAGCTTTCAGAAATCAGAAAACCTATCAGAAAATGCTTTCAGAAACCCAGAAAAGCTTATCAGACAATCAGGAAAGCAATCAGATAATCAAGAGAGCTATCAGGCAATCAGGAAAACTATCAGGTAATCAGAAAATCTATAATGTAATCAGAAATGCTATCAGAAATTTCTGATAGCATTGCGCGATATTTCTGATAGCATTTCTGATTTCCCGAGAGAATTTACACCAGTGATAGAGCATGAAGCGTAGTGAGTACAGGTATAAATCACGCTTGAAAAGTAATTACAAGCTGGTACAATAATCACACACGTTTCTATGGTGGGCATTTTATCATAAACTTGCTAAGTTTGGATGTAATTTTGGTGCAATTTTTATTTTGTGAACCTGCTGCGATTTTCACAATTGTTTTTAACCTGCACTCAATCTACTAAGGCCTACGCGAGATCAGCCGCACCCCACTTACACCCCTTCCTTTTCCAAACAGTAGAAAAGTGAAACATGCAACGTCGCCTGAGAAAGCGGGGAATGCAACTGTGTGTGACACACAGTGTGCCTTGCCAAATGGGACGTGGAGCGCGCAGATCGAATCCTTTCTTCCCGGGCGAGCGCGCCGCCATGCAGGCGGGCCAAAGGGTGCGAGCGGACCAGAAGGGGGGGGGGGCACGTAGTCGCAAGCCGCTTCTGCCGCCGCGCGCACACGCACAAAATATCGCGCTCCGAATGGCCCTCCCATAGGAAACAGTCCGTCCCCAGCACTCGGATGCCGGCGGTGTAAACCAGCCGGGAGCCACAGATACCACAGGGCAAGCAGGACTTCCAAACCCTGCTCACGACGACGCGAACTGCGGCGAAACCATCTCCGCAGACCAAGGAGACCGGCGGGCCCACGGATATTCAAATACAGGCTGGTGACCGCTGGGCACCGCTGGGCACGCACAGACCCTGTCACTCACCGCGGCCCGGCGGCAGGGCAGCACCCCGCTGTGCTGGGAGCGTACGCACCTGTGCAATAAAAAGAAACGCCGCATGACATCGTAATCCCGTCGTAACGAGCGCTCTTATCAGGCCAGAGACGACGGCCGGGCCGCGCCCAGTCCACGCTGTCCGCGGGCCCTTTGTACGCACGACAAACCCCTTGTTTTTAATGCGACATTCGCGCGGAGATTATCTTAAGGGAATCGGACTACACACCTCACAAACAGTATACTGCGTTGCAGAACAACGAATAAGACGAAGTCATGTGTGCACCTTTGTGTGAACTTCAAATCACCATATGGTTCAAAGTAAGAGCCGGTAACTTTTTTTTTTAAATCACAGTGTTAGTTGAAAAATGACACTCTCCAAAGAATGGCACTTTGGCAAATTCTGGATATGTCCACTTCAAAAAAGGGTGCGATTTTTTTGTAACCAGTGTTTTTTTTTTTTAAAGTGTGACTTCTTTGCCGTACTCATGGACGGACCATGGTCACTTTTCTTTCTCCATTCTGCAGAGACAACTTATTGTTTTTGGTACTACGCAGTCGTTTTTAACGATGTCATGCGGCAAAAGTGCTTTCCTTTCAGCAAAGGAAAAGTCCACCAGCTTGAGGGCGAGAGGGACAGGGAGAGGCGGGGGCCGTATTTCCTGTTGTTGTCACCTCGCCCCCCCCCCCCCCCCCCCCCCCCCCCCCGAGCCCCCCTCCCGCATCACGTCCGAGTCTAATAGATTTAATGCTTATCTCGTAGACGCGCTGGGTTGTAGCGGTCAGTGGGGACCGCAGGGAGGGGCGCCAGCAGCGCTGGAGAGTGGGAGGAGAGGGGGCGAAAGAGAGAAGTACGGCCGCGCGCCGTGCGGGTCAAGTTGTGGGCAGCGCGCCCGGCCCGGTCCAGCCCGGGAGGGGAGCGGAGGGGAGGGGAGGTTAAGGCCGATCCGCCGCGCCACTCGCCCCCAATTTATTCAGGCTCCTTCATGATGGACCGGAGTCGCGCCCTCAATCTGGGCGGCTGCACTTCCGGACTGCCCCGAGCCGCCCCGCGCCGCCCCGCGCCGCCCCACGCCGCCTCACGCCCCCAGCCCACCGCCAGTGTGTTTGAGTTGAGGCGCTCCGCCGCTCCGTTGGCCCGTGTAGACTTTCACTTGGACAGTGAACCGCCACCAGCTGTCCCGTCCCGCCGCCCCCACCGCCCCCGCCGCTGCTCGGGCTAACCACCCCCGCCGCATTCCTGTGTTGTAAACACACGCCACCTACAGAGCGGAACTGGACTGATGCCGTGCTGGCGTTGTAGCCACGGTCTCTTGGTTTTGTTTCGGTTAGGTCCGATCCGTATGGACGAGGGGACGTCTGGCTATCCATCACACACGCCCCGCCCACCCCAGCAGCAGGTTGGCCAGATAGCATGGTCATGTTGGCAGCAGCCCGTCGCTTCCTTCCTTTTGCTCGGCTTTTGCGGATCGGTTTCAGACCGGGGTGTTCGGGGTCGGCTGCTGCTGTCGTGTGTTTGCACCGGGACTTTATTTTCGTTCCGTTTGGCATCGAGTGAAATGCCCATGGCGTCTCCGCATAACTGTGGCCTTGTCTCACAGTAAATGAGTGCAAGGGAAGGGGAGGGGTTGGTACTCCTGCTCACCGGTGGCCTGAGGCCTGAGGCTGTGTAGCCAGGCTGGAGGCCTGTAGACAGACACACTCCGTCCGCACGCCGCCCCCGTGAACGTCGGCCGAGAATGGCGCGAAAATTGCTCGCGATTACCGTTCCCAGCACTCGGGGCCGGGGCCAGCCGCGCCGGGCCGGGCCGGACAGGGGCTGCTCTGCTAGAGCCTCGTATTATTTCGCGAAACATTCCAGAGTCCTCGTTGTAGTAACGTGTGTCGGCCAGGCAGCCATGGCCGTGCCCAGGACCGCCGGGGCCCCGTAGGCCCCGTGACCGAGCAGAGTCCTTCGGGGCCCACGCCGTTTCAACACAAGCGGCCGCCGCTGCTGCCGGCGCGCCGGCTGTTCCAGGGCGAAATATGAACTGGCATCCACTTGAACAACATGCAGGAGAAAGAGTCCGTGAGAGCCAGCCGGGAAGGTCGGGGGCAGAGCAACACTGACGGCCTCCACATCGTGCCGAACCTGATGCGATCGACAACACGTTTCAAGAGTTGTGTGAGCACGGCCGTAGCGATGCGGGCACGTGTTCCCGATAATTCGAAATTAAAATGAAACAGTGCAGGTCATCTATCGGACGCAGAGCGGCAAACAAAAAATAAAAAGAATGAAGAGTGCATAGCGCACAGCGCACCGCCCGCAGGTGCTCCCAAACAAACGCCGCACATACAACACGGACTTTACCAAAAACTTTCTGCACGATTTTTTCCCGCCCACGTCCGGAGGGGTGCAAAAGTAGTAGTGAGTGCCGTGACCTGGAACGGGAGGCTGCGCTCGCCCCCTGCACACGCACGCACGCACGCGCAACGCACACACGCGCCCGGACGCTGAGGACGGACACCCTGGATCCCTCACCACCGCTGCTGCGGCGGGGGCTGCGTGTTTCGAGCCGCCAGCAACAACAGCATAAATGGGGAGGGGATTACACGGCACGTAGCGCACACCGCACCGCAGAGGAGTTTTACTATTCCCAGTTGGCTGCACTGCTGCGCGATGCCCAGCGCGTTGGCAGCGTTTCAATCGGCCGCGTGTCAGCCCTGGACTCGGCCCTGGAGCAACCCCCCCCCCCCCCTCCGGGCCTTGTCGGATATCCCCTGCTGACACCGCCCCCCCCCTCCCCCTCTGCCTCTTCCTCGCTATTCCAAGTCTGGGTACCGGCAATTAGACCCGTTAAATAAAGGAGGTGAGTTGTAATTAGCACGAAATCGAGTTGCACGAAAATGGAGGGCAGAGGAGAATGGGGAAATGGATCACTCTCGGAAGGTTAACTATTAAAACAGTCTTCGTGAATAACATGCTACAGTCTAAAAATCAACCGAAACTGTAGTGACACTGCCGCTGTGCAGTACCGCGTGCGCAACACTCAGCCGTGTGCGCGCAGGCGTGAGCGGCGCCTGATCCCGGCAGAGAAATCAGAACGGGGCTTTAAAGCGCCAAAAGGAGAGCTCGACCAGAAGTAATGTGGCATCGGGGTGAGCCGTTCCAGCCCCCCGCTTTGTATCGGTGGGTGTGTCGCCGTGCGCGCGTGTGCGGCAGCAGCCACCACCACGACCCCTGCACACCATCATTTGGTTCCGTTTAGGCTCAGACCTGTGGGCTGGCCGGGGCGCACTCGCGGTGGCCGGTCCACACCCCGCACCGGGCTGGATGCGCCCGAGATAATCCGTCGGTGACTGCCCCGCCCCGCCTCACTGCCACTGCCCCACGCCGTGGTTTTCTCTGGCGCATAGTTTCGATTCCCAGGTGGAGGGTGGGTTTAGCCGCGCTTTGGTCAGGTCACAGAAGTAGGGACAGGTAGGGCGCATGCCATCGTAACAATACGGCGGTTCCGTGCTCGCCGAGCACGGCTGATCACGGCTGGTCACGGCTCGTCACGGCTCGTCACAGCTGGTCACGGCTCGTCACGGCTAGTCGTGACTCGTCACTGCTCGTCACGGCTAGTCATGACTCGTCACGGCTAGTCATGACTCGTCACGGCTAGTCATGACTCGTCACTGCTCGTCACAGCTGGGCACGGCTCGTCACGGCTAGTCATGACTCGTCACTGCTCGTCACGGCTCGTCACAGCTGAGCACGGCTCCTCACGGTCTCAGGCCACGGCGCCGCAGCTCCGACCCTAAATGCCATGTGTGTTGTGTGTGTGTGTGGCACAGAAAGCAATTATTGCAGCGAGAGGGAAGGGGCAGCACGTGTGGCGACGCCAGGGGTCCGTGGGGGGTCCACGTGGGTCCAACGGTGGCGCCGCGCCGTTCCTCAAATGTATTTCATATATATAGAGTAATGACCCTGGCGGCCGCCTTTCCGCCCCGATAATAACGCTTTGTCTGCTGTCGCCGCACGTTATTTGGCAGCCGAAGGCCCCATCCCTCCACCACCCCCGCAGCACACGTCCGGCCGAGCTGCGTGGTCGGAGAAGAGTTGTAATGCAATCTGTAACCAGCAGCAACAACTATCCGGGATTGATTAATGTCCCCGGCATAGGGGCATTGCTCCCTCCCTCCCACCGCCCCCCCCCTCCCCCCGGGCCCCCGCCTGCTACTCGGGCGATATGAATCCACGGCCAAATGAATGGCTAACAAGGAGACTGGCCGCAGCCAGCGTGCAGCAGTATGCAGCCCCACCCCAACCCTGCTGCCCTACTCGGAAAATGAGCCTGTACGGGAAATAACGGAATAAATATCACATTCGCACACCCAGACACTCGACGTAAAAGAGGAAAATTTCGGTCCCTCAAATAATTTGCCTTTGCCAAACTTTTTGATGCGCACAGCACAATTTTTCATCAAGAGCTCCAAGTCCCAGGCCAAACTATGTGTTCACGTCTCCCTCGATTTTTTTTTCTGCAATCCCGCCTGTGAGGCGCAGAGCGTCCACAGCCAATCAGGCGTAAGATTCACCGCGTGCAGCAGCGGCACCAGCAGCAGCGGGGAACATAACGTGCAGTCGAGTGGGTTGGCTGCCTATCAACGCCTCGGCCGGAGGCCCGGAGGCCCGGAGGCCCGGAGGGCGAACCGAACCCGAATCTGAACCGAACCGTCTGGCAGGAGGGGATCCGCTCCAGCGGCCGTGAACAGGGGCGGCGGGCGGCTACTGGCCGTATGCAGAGTACAGTGAGCCCAGTACAGCGTACAGTCATCCCCAGGAGTGCTGGTGGCGGGTGCTACCTACCGTGCTGCTCAGAGTGTACGGCCAGAGCCGTGCGAGGAGCTGCCGGGACCAGGGTGCCCCCACACCCCTCTACAGACTGCCGCCCTGCAGCCCCGACAAATGCGCGAAAGGTTGCTCCCGCTCTGACTGGCCTTTGATGGGCGGCGCTGTCTGACCTTGTTGGAGGGGTGCGACGACAGAAGGTCCTCGTCCCGTTGACTGGGTCGATGACCTCCGTTCGAGAGCAGCGACGCCCTCTCAAAACACCACATCAGATTATCGTTAGCTGCACCAGGCGCCCCCTCCGCCAGCGCCTCACACGGCGGCGGGGACGCTTCGGCAGTGGCCAGGAAAGTCCACAAATACCCACTCGCGTACAACCTCTCCCCGCGCAGTTACGACACGACAGGAATGTCCAGCCAGTTTCCGGGACCAAAGTCTGCGGATGCTTTGGTTCCTGGAAGACGCTCGCGAACACGCTGCAGTTACACGCCCCCTGTGTACCATTTTTACTCTTTTCGCTTCCATGTCGCCCCCACCCCCTCCAACCGCACCACCCTCCACGTCCCGCACAAGCGCTCCGCCTCCCCCAGGCCAGGTTGTATTATGGCTCGTCCCTCGCCATGCCTATTTCCTCTCCCGTATCAGATTAGGGCAGAGTATGTATGCATGCACACACAGGAACGCGCATAAACACACACGCACGCACAGCTTCGCCGCACGCTCCAACTGGTTACGACAAAGAAGAAGACAACTTAGAACATGTGTTTCAAACATCAATTCAAAAAATTAAAGGTTCGAAATCTGAAAAGGTACCGCAAATTAGAAAATTTGGTACTACACCCCAAGGTTTATTGTTTCTCCTCTGTCAGATCATCAGTTCTCGTAAATTTCGGGAGAGCAAGAGAGAGAGAGAGAGAGAGAGAGAGAGAGAGAGAGAGAGAGAGAGAGAGAGAGAGAGAGAGAGAGAGAGGGGGGGGACCCTAAACAGTTTCCTTGGCTGTTTTGTTTCTATTTAACGCGTGCATGAATTTGGCAAGCTGACAGGGTGGTGCACAGGCCTGGCCTGGCCAAAGCCAAAGCCGCCTGACCCCCGTCAGCACGCGCGCCCCCTCCGGCGGAGACCCAGTGCTGCTGCTGCTCCTGCTGCATGGTGGCCGGCAGCTCTGCGAAACAATGAAGCTATCGGGCATTAACAGCAGCCGAGGGTGGGGCCCAGGGGCTGCGGGGGCTGCGGGGGCGAGGCACGCAGCCCTCACGGCGGCTACCCGCTGGGTTATGCGGCGTCCCTGGGCGTCCCTCAACCCCCCCCCCCGGCCGGCCCTGCTCCTTGCAGCACAATGGCTCCGCGACATTCTTCCCCGATCCTCGGTGGCCTCGCAGCGACCTCCCCACCCATCCGGGCCAAAGACCCTCTGCCACCTATGTGGACACCAGGCAGCTCCGAAGGGCAACCCGCATCGTGCCAGAACGACGGCCATAATGTACCGAAGCACACAGAATAACAGGAAACGGTTTGTACGTTGTTGTTAAACAAATTCGCACACATAGTACTTATTTAAAAAAAAAATTGTTTGGAGAATGAAATGAATGATCCCGGAAATAGGTAGAGGGGACAAAACGCAGTAAGTGCGTGGCAGGCAGTGCAGCCACGCGCCCTGGGAAGAGACTGGGCGGAGTTTCCCTCAGCTACTTTCCACTCTCACTACTTTGTTTCCGGCCTCTCACCTCAGCCATTTGGATTCCTACGCGCTCCCGGAGTTTCTGGAGCTCCCCGCGTAAAAGTGGGGCAAAGGGCTGGAGCCGGTCGCAGCAGTGTCCCTTCGAGGGCAGGTGGCCAGGCCTCGGGCTAGCCCCCAGGCCCGTGCCCAGGCCCGTGCCCTGGCGGCCGCAGGAGCTTGTCAGCCTGTGGTTGCCCCCAAGCTTACACCGGCCGCGCTGAGCAGCCCTCCCAGGCCGTGCTCGGCTGCTCGGCCTTGCCACCCATAGCCAGCGCACAGTTAATTCCGGACCTTCCTTGAGGGTGCGTCCGAAGAGCTTGAGAGGGCCGGGAGTCAACGCGGAACCCTCAGGGAACGGGATACTGCTGTGAGAGCGGACATCTGCCCGACGGAGGGGTAGGAAGAACGAATAAATCGCCATTGAAATCACTCTGAAAGTCTTCCAATGTGAGGTGACTCGTCCTGTAAGAGATTAACAGAAATCGCCCAACCTTACGAGTGAGGAGAGAGAAATACAATAGTGAGTAATGAGTTCCCCAGTGCAGACACATAGCTAGACAGTGTGAGAGTCGGGAGGGAAAGAATGGTGCGACCCCCAATATCTTAAGCTGGGTACCCGCCTGACAGAGCGGCACAGCAGACAGACGGATAAGCAGAATGGGGCCAGACGGGTCCCCTTTTAAGCACTTCTATACAGAGGCACGACTAATCCTTCCTCTCTCTGCAAAGCAGGGTCTGCGGGTCTGGGGCGGGAGCTCTTTCGAGAGGGCTGAGGTGAATGACGACGCTTGGGTGGGGCACAGACACACTGAGGGGGCACCGGCACTGGAACCGGACCGGGCCGGGCCGGGTACCGACTTCATGGTCCGCACAGCGAGAAGATGCCCGGGCCCGGCTGTCGTGCGAGGGCAGGGCAGGGCCTTGCTAATTGTATGGCGAGTATTTATACAGAGGCGGGACCTGCGAGGCTTTGAAGGAAAGGATTCTATCTGGCGTCGGGACGGGTAAAAAATTAGAGCAAACGGGAGGGGCGGCTTGTGCGGGGTGAGGCGCAGGGAAGTGGAGTGAGAGGGAGAAGAAAAATGCGCCAGAACAAGGGAGAGGCGGGCGGAGGAGGAATGAAGGGAGAGGAAAGGAAAGGGAGAAAGCGAGTAGGGCTCGTGAGGAAAAGAAAGAGACAGCATGACGGGAGGGATGAAAAGAGAAAGTGAAACGGCAGCCTCACCTGTTACGACGTGTGCCGTGGTGTCGGCTGGATGTGGCAGCACGAAGGTGTGAGAAAACAACGGGAGAAATATGCCGCGTGGCAGAAAAGGGGGGCTTCGCCGAGGCTTGGCGTGACATAAGGCAGGTGCGAGGAAAAGATAACAAAAAGCTCCCCCCCCTCTCTCTCTCTCTCTCTCTCTCTCTCTCTCTCTCTCTCTCTCTCTCTCTCTCTCTCTCTCTCTCTCTCCACCCTCTCCCTTGTGCTATTTCCAGGGGCCCGCGGTCTCTGCTACACTATTTCAACAGGAATCCAAAAGCGTTAGTCATCGGAGGAAAAGTCACAGTCACCAAACGTTACGCGACCATAAGTGTGTCACACATGCCAGAAGAGCCAGGTCCGAACACAGACCGTGCGGCTGGCGCGCTCTGACTACATAAAGGGCCCAGCCGTGCCCGACCGCAGCACACCACACCGCACCCGGGACCCGCCTGTCCCTGGCAGCAGCGTCGCATGTCCCTAGCAAGTGTCCGGTATCGCGTGTCCCTTCCGTGATAACACGCGTGCGGCCGGAGACAGCCACCGTCATCCCGGTCCTAGCCCACAAGCATGGCCCTGAGGACGGGAAGGAGCCACTCGTGGCCACGCCCCACTGGGCTGCAGTACGGTGTAGAGTTGTCAGCAGACTATGAGCCACTACGTCGGACGACTATCCGTCAAGCATTCATTTGTTTTAGAATATTTTTTGGCGCGTTTCTCTATATTTCGATTCTTTTTCGCAACGTCTGCGGTGGCGGGTTGTTACCACAACGGGGGCTCCGGGCCCCCCCAGCAGCACTCGCCACACTGGCAGGACCCCCGAGGGGGCCGCAGGGGGGGCGTAGGAGACCGCGGGGGACACACCGTCGTATTGATTGTGCGACACGCATTCTGGCCGCATTCACGGCAGCGGCGCCGCGGAAGCAAAAATAAATAAATAACGTACAGTGGTGGTTGCGATTTTCCGATGCACCCGGAAAGGACTGGCACTGGCATAAAATCAAATCCTTTATATTTTAGCCACTTTTATCCTTTTGTTTCGTGCAGTGACCCGGCGTCCCCCGGCGGGGGGTTCACCGCCCCGGCCCCCGGCCGAGCCCTCGGTCCGCCGCGCCAGTGACCCTAGCCAGGCAGGGCCGGGCCGGGCTGCATTGGCCCCGACAATATCACTTAGCCGGCGTGTTCTTATGTGCTCCATGCGGTATCACAAGTCCGTCGTGCGCTCGGAAAAAAAAGGGAGAAGAAAACCGAGAGCCACGCGGCGAAGCGCACAACTGGCGCCTCAGCCCTAATGCACTTGCGTGGGTAACGGAGCGCCCGGGCGCTGCGGGGGACCTAAGACAGCGGAATACGGTCTTTCCTCCTTGGTCACCAAAACCCCCCCGATAAATCATCGGACATGTTTTCTTTCAATTGGATGGATGTGTTCTGCCGCGTGCTGCCGCTGCGAGGCGCGACGGCCTCTCCCCGTCTCGTAGCACCTGCCAAGCGGGGGGTAGGCAAGCCCGCCGCGCATCGCTGTCCAGCGGGTGTGCCTACCCTCCTGGCGCTCTCTGCGGAGAGAAGCGGGCAGGCAGGGGCTGGCAGCGGCTTGTCTCCCGCGGGACCGCAGCTGCCGTGGCGGTGCGCCTCCGCTGTCAAGGACTCTGTGCCCGCTGCATTCGAGTGCATCCCATTGTTCGGCCGGGAGGAGCCCGGCAGGAGAGGCGGAGCTTAATTTACCACGGTAAGAACTTCCGCAACGGACCCCGAGCATTTTATCAAGGGCCTCAGCCATGCTGTCTGTCATGCTGGAGCCGTTACTGGCAATTCCTCGGATCTGCCGCTTCATTCGATAGAAAACAAGCGGGGCCGGTTAAGGTGGCGGAGAAGAAAAAGGTAGGAGAGCAAGGTGATTAAAAAAATAATATGAGCAAAAAAAATAAGTCCAGCAGAGGGCAGCAGCACGGGCTTGATGGCCTGCTGGAAAGTTCGAGGACCGATCGATATGTTAAGCCATCATTCACCTTCTTGTCGAACGAGAAGGAGAAACGGCTGAACAAACGAAAGAAAGAAATAATTTTGTAATCTTGCTGAGTCGGCTAAGAGCGATGACTCAGCGGCAGCGGGCGGCCCCAGCGGCACGGAGGGTGGTGGAGGGGAGGCGGGGGCCTGCGGGTTCAAATCCCGACAGGGGGCCATCTTTATTTTATGTACGCAGGCACGATGGGCGGTCAGCACGACCGGCACCGGCCCCCCCGCGGTGCGGTCAGTATCAGCGAAAAGCCAGCCCAGTGTGTTGCCGCAATGGTGTGGAGCACCCGACAGAGCCCCACCCCCCCGCGGTAAACTATCGGCCGTCGGTGTAGCCTGTAAATCACTGGGCGACACAGCTGTAACCCCCCGGCCCCCCGCGGCCCCCGCTGCCCCCGCTGCCCCCCCCCCCACCCCGCCGAATCAAGTAAAGCGCCTCGGAGGGCTCGGGCCGTTCGTTAAAGGCCTATCTCCCTCTGGTGGCTTGATCCCATTGGCCCCCTGCGCCCCGCCGCGCCCCGCGCACCTCCTTGAATCTTATCGCCGGGATGGAATCGCGGAGGCAAGTCCCGAGGCCTACCGCGGCAGATACGCGGAGCAGCTAGCGGAGCAGCGCACGCCGGCCTGCAGCTTATTTCCTTTCCATGGCCTTATTTCGCTGCTGAAACGGTCTGCTTGTTTGCTGTGTTCGACGGCAAAGCTCCGCTGGGACTTTGGATTTGGCAGAGAAAAAAAAAAGAAAGCGGGCAATAATCACGGGGCCTTGCAAACCTTGCCGTGGCCTTATAAGAAGGGGGAAGCGGAGGCGGACTTCGAGTAATCTTTTAAAATCGATGGTTCCATGGTGGACGAGCACCAAAAGCGAAATCGGTGGAGCCCGAAGGAGCGTTCCAGCGAGCGGATCGCTTCTATTCCCGCCCGTCCTGACCCGCTTTCGCTGCTGCTGACCCCGGTCTACCGAGCCCCCTGCAGGTAGCAGCACCAAACTCGCCACATCCATGACGATATTTCAGGCTCTCCGCTCCAAACAGCGTAGACGAGAACGAATGCCTCTTCTTTGTCGTCGTGCAAATAACAAGAATGTGCACTCAGAGCGGTCGCCGCTAGACGTGCGTAGGGGGGAGGGGGCGCGGGTCGCAGACGGAGAGGAGGGGGAGGGGAGAAGCAGGACATCCTAAGGAACACGGATGAGGATAGGCAAGTGTGAATCATACAGAGGGCAGAATAGGAGGAATGTTGAAACAAGAAAAGAGTGGTATTCAACAAACGATTCCGACGGTACAGTGTCGTTTTTCAATGGTTATGTGAGCCATGTGGGACGACAAGGTCAGTGGGCGGGGCGGTAATAGGGTCCGGGCGGACACAGGGCGGACACAGCATTGTGGTCACCGCCGCCCCCGCCGCCCCCGCCGCCCCCGCCGCCCCCGGGCCGCCGATTGCTGCCAAGCTGTAGTCGCTGACAACCTTCATTGTTACCTGTAGAATGAGCCGTGCGCCAGTGTGCTGCTAAAGGCTGTCGCCACACTGGCGAATGGAGAGTGAAAGTGGAGAGTATCCGGGAAACAGAAGCCGGGCGGGAGCCTGCGGGCCTGCGGGGCGGGGCAGGTGGGCGGTGCCGGGGGCACGAGCTGCACCACCGGGCCGGCCACACGGCCACACGGCCACACGGGCCCACGCACGCGCCTGCCAGATGAAAGGGGATAGCGTAACGCTCAGCTGCGTCTGGAAGTAGACCGGCTCCCTTCTGAACGGATGCCAAAACTTCGGCAGACTAGCCGCAGTGCCTCCCTTTCACTTCCACCCCTGGCGCGTGGTCGCTGCGGATGCTGTAATGGACACTAAGCCGGGCGAGGCAGGTGGGTGGGCCTGCTGCCGGCCGAGGGAGAGAGGGAGGGAGAGAGAGAGAGAGAGAGAGAGAGAGAGAGAGAGAGAGAGAGAGAGAGAGAGAGAGAGAGAGAGAGAGAGAGAGAGAGAGAGAGAGAGAGAGAGAGAGAGGCCGGAAACTGGACTCACTGGGAAGGGGAACCCGGGCACGTTGTATGTATAGAGAGCAGGGCCCGGCCGGTGTGGGTGTTGTGCCACTGATGGTCGCACGGGTTTTGCCGGGCTCGGAGTGTGGGGAGGGGGTGGGGTTTCCGCTGCCACTGGCCGGCGTGACCACCGACGGGGCAAGAAAGGCTGCAGCCAGCAGCGGCTGCACGGCATGCGTGCAGTGTGTGCCATACATGGCTGGTTATTAATGTCGCCGGGATGCTGGGCTGCTGGGCGCTCCGCTCTGCTCCGTTCCCCTTCGCCGGGCAGCACGGAGGGTAGGGTTGGGAAAAAGAGGTGGGGTGGGTGGCCACTTCATGTTGTTCTGCAAGCAAACCACGACGGCCGTCAAAGGCCAGGGATATGACTTGCCAATTTTGCCTGCGCACGTCAAAAGTCTGAGACGTCCAGTCTTGGCATTCGATATAATATATGCTGACCAACTCCGTGCTCGTGCTGGACGTACTTGTGGTGCCGATGTCCCTAAGCAGGGCGTGTAGGCCGGGGAGCCGTGGGGACGGCAGCCCCCCCCCCCCCTCCCCCTCCCGGACCGTTCACGGGCCGCTACAGCGCTGCTAAGAGGCTGAAACGGCATATTATATGCGCTGAAACAGGGCCGGGCCGCGCGTGTGCGGATATGTGAGGCGCCTGCTGGCCCGCCTGCTGCCCGCCTGCTGGCCCGCCTGCTGCCCGCCTGCTGGCCCGCCTGCTGCCCGCCTGCTGGCCCGGCCAGCCGCTGCTTTACATTTATGTAAATCGAGACGCAAAATGACAGAGTGAGGCGCACCCTCCGCCCCCTGCCGCCCCCTGCTGCCCCCTCCCGTCATATATACTTCGGGGAGGTCCCTGTACATTACATCCATTTCAACCCCAGCTAGCCAGCGGCCGGCGTGTCAAAGAAAAGGCAGGCCTCCCAGGACCGCCCACACCCAGTCACTGTTCGTCCTCACAGTCCGGCACGATGATGGAGCTGTCGTGTTCATTAAGAACCTCCCCCATCGCTTTGCACCCATCTGCTTCGAGAATCAGGACAGTCGCCCTCGGTACGAGCGTGGGTGTGGTTCCACTCCAGTAAATACGTACAATCAAACAACGGTCGAAATGGAAGGCGGCAGCCAAACGTTCTCGAGTGAACGGCCAGAGGTGGAGACCTGTAGAATATTTGACGACGGAGGGGGACTGAAAGGCTCATCGAAACACTGACTATAGGGAACAAATGGGAACTCCGCAACCGTCGGCGTGATTCTCCTTCTAGTTTCCAAGTTGGCGTGGTGCGGCCACCCTAGCGCCCGCGCAACATGTGGTCACTCTAGACGCGCAGCGACGCAAAGGCGGACGAGGGGGGGGGCTGCGCGCAGGCACCGTCTCGTTCTGTCCCCCGAGCCCTCTGTCTGTCCGTCTCTCCTAAAACAGAGGGAAGTAGAGGGAGAAGGCGAAAAGAAAAAGTGTAAACGATGCACACGAGTTTTATGGGTGCACGTCGGCGCCGGGCCGGCCGGGAGGCGCACTCTTAAGGAGATGTGTCCCCGGGGTGTTTACGACATTGGACAGAGAGCAGAGCAGTGATACGCGGCGCGGACCATCAAGGCCTTGTTGAGTCGCTGTTTACAGCCGGCCAGCGCCGCTCGTGAAAAATGCTCCGTGAAATGATTTCACGCTAAACACTGTTTGCCGGGAGGCTGCCATTTGGGCGGTGCTGGTCTCGGGGCCGCTGCTGCTGCCGCCGGGCCCTCATCCCAATCAATCAGTGGCGCGCCCTTGTCAGATCGTCAGCAACACTTACCGCGCCGTACACAGAGTCACTTAGGCCCGGGCCCAGCGGACCGCAGCCTTGCCAAGGCCTCATCAAACGACAGATAAGGACGGACGCGTCGCCCCGTGTCGCCTAAAAGGGCCTCTGCGCGTCCGCCTGCCTGCAGGGCAGAGGGGCGGCGGACGGGGGAGGGGCGCGAAGAATCCAATGAAAAGGGCAGAAGAAAGCGAAGGGGGGAAAGGGGCGGGGGGGGGGGGGGGACAGCGGCAGGGAACCGCAGGCAACGGAATGAGAATCGTGCACGACTCAACGCCCGGGAGGTAGGCAAAGCCCTTCGTTCGCTGCTGTTTGGCGGGATTGCCTACCCCCCGTTTCGCAGGCGCGCGGCGATGAGGCTTGGGATGGGAGGGAGGAGGGGAGGGAGGAGGGGAGGGAGGAGAAGACAATGGCCTGAAAACGGTGGTCGGAGATGGACCGTGAAAATAAGGTGAGGAGAGCGTCGACGACGACCTGGGCGGGGCTCTGGTGCGGGTTGGGGAGGAGAGGAGGTGGGGAGGTGGGGAGGAGAGGAGGTGTAGAGGAGAGGAGGTAGGGAGGCGATGACGGGGTAATCGAAAATATGGCTGCCGCGGTACAATGCCTTTTGAATATGGCCGTCCGGAATGGTCTCGGGAATCCTCTACCCCGCGGTGAGGGAACACGGCCCGCACCGATGGCCGTCGCCTCCACGGCCGTCTTTGTCAGGCTGAGTGAGAGCGAGTGGCGCGGCGGCGCACACAGAGTACGTTTACCGAGGCCAGCCCCGCCCTGCCCCGCACGAGCGGAATTTCGACGCGTTCTGCGGTCCGCGAAAAGACACATAACGGCGGCCAACAAACGTAGCAAAAAAAAAAAAAAAAGGTAACCTGTGGTCAAACAACGTTTTTAGAACCAAAGTACAGCGTGAAGAGGTTCTCCGGTTCTGAGTGTGTAGCCGGAGGAAACAAGAACAAAGAGAGAGTTCCTGCTTTTTTCTCTTTTTTTTTTTGCACTTTCCTGGAGAATCTTTTTTACATCGTCAAAAAGCGTCCGCTACACTGATGGCGGCTGGGGTGTTGAGTGGGTGTTGGCGGCCCCTTCGGCGGCTGCTTCGGCGGCCCTCCGGCCCCATCCATCCATCACACGGGCCACGGCCGACGGCGCGCTGATCTTTCCCTTGTCCCTTCCGCTCGTCCTAAGGCGTTCCCCTGTTCACAAAGTCTTCTGTCAAAATTTGTGGCCCGCGCCCGGCCCGCGCGACGCCGCAGTGTACTCGACTCGGCCGGGCTCAACGACCGTCACAAACTCGACGCATCCCGTACAGCGCTCCGCCGAAGGGAAACGCGCTCAGAAGAACATGGCACAGATGGACACCGACTTCCGGCCCGAGGCCCTCTGAGCCCCGCTTCCGGCTACCGTACCGCTGCTGCAGCGGCAGCGGTGCCTCGGGGGCTGCAGCACGCCATGCCACGCGCCCTTCCAGACGCTAAGTCGCCAGCCAACAAACAAAGTTTCGCTTAGGATATCGATCCGTCGTCTTTCGCCATCGATAATTCGGTTACGGCCCCCCCCCCCCCAAAAAAAAAAAAAAAAAACCTTCGCAAAATTTTCGCTTTCCACTCGGCCCGACTCGGCCTGGAAACAAATGCACTAAAATACTCATGACATTGACGATAATGGTATTCATGAAAAGATTAAGAACACGGGATTCGCTACGCCGGAGAATAATTTTCTGGATTGCTGTCGGCCGAGCAGAGCCTGCTTGGACGCCTTGGCGCAGGACTAGCGCAGGGCGTGGGGCTGAGGCAGTCCGCTCGGGGCTAATCCGCCCTGGATTGGAGATGTGCGAAGGCCGGCCCAGAACAGGCGGCTGGGGCGGCATACGGCGTGCAAGCCTCCTCCACACACACACACACACACACACACACACACACACAAACACACACACACACACACACACGCACGGTGGCTTTCCGGAGAGCCGCCTGGCCTCTTCGGCCGCCGCCTCGAGGCTCGGCAGCTCGGCTCGGGGGATCCAGGCGAGACAAATGCGCACGCCTCCTCGTCGCGGAAGGAGGCAGAAGCGAGGGGCCCCGGGGCCCTGCTCCTGCTCCTGCTACCGGGGTCATGCCGGCCCAAGCGGGCGCGGCAAATTCCAACCGTGGGGGGGGGGGGGGGGGGGGGGCTGGGCGTCGTGAAGTCGTGTGGGCGGAATGCTCTCCCGCTGACTGACGCCCCGCCGCCCCGGCCCGGCCGCAAGCTCTGTAACGGGGCCTTTAAATCAGAGGGTGTTGACTGAGCGCTGTGTTTTCGAACGGCCAGAGAAGGTCGGGGTGCCCAACTTCCAAGATGGGGGCGCGCCATTTTAGTGTACCCCCTCCGCTTTATTAAATAGAGTATGGGGCTGCACACAAACCATCCGCAGTTTTCTAGTGCGTGTGTGTCCTGGAGCCGAGCCGAGCTGTGCGTGTGTGTGTGTCTATGTGCCGGACAGGTCCCCGCCTACTTGCCATGCAGTTCACATGCCAGGATGTGTTGGCAGGTCCGTGTTTGGATTGGACCCACACCGACACACACGCACGCACGCACGCACACGCACGCACACGACGCAGCCAGGCGGAGGCTCTGCATCGACGCCTTCCACTGCGACAGACGCTAAGAGGATGCTTGCCATCGCAACAAGCAAACACACGCGCAAACACACAAACACATACACACACACAACCGCACACACACACACACACTCACACACACTTGTTCTTCTATCTGTCAGTCTCCTTGTTATCATCCCTCTCACTCGCTTCCTCTTGAACGTCCACCACTATGCACTTCACCCAGACGACGCCTACCACCAGCGCAGGGCCAGACCGAAAGAAAAGGACAGAGCGAGGGCGAGAAAGCGAGGAGGTGAGGGAAAGACAAAAAGGGACAAGGAAAAAAAATTGGGAAGAAAACTGGAAGAAGAAAATGTGTGACAGCTTATGGAAAGCAAAAGGGCAAGGCTTCACAGGACTCCGGGAGCGGGCGGGCCGGGCGGGCGGGGAATTTGGGCGGCGGCTGGCGGATAAGAAAAATGCAAATGTTGGCCATAAATTCAAAAGTCACCCTTACGGCAATGAATCATCAGCGGGATCGTCTTCTTCTCCACCTCGCAGCGGCAGAGCCGGGCAGGCCGCACCCGCCAGGCCGCCAGGCCAGCACCATGTGAAAGGCGTACCTGGGCCTCGCGGAGCGGTGTGGAAACAAGGAGTTTAAAAGGAGGAATAACAAAGAGAGAGCAACACGAGCACGCGAACCAACCCGCGTCGTCACTGACCCGACCCAATGGGGAAGTTTCAGGGACGGTGCGGCGGCCTTCCTGCCTGCCCCGGACGGCCCGGCCCAGCCTAGCCCAGCCTAGCCCAGCCCAAGCCCAAGCCCAGCCCAGGCCAGCCCATGCCGGCCCACGCATCTGGACAGGAAGCCAGCCACGAGTCCCTGTTTGCTTTCCATCCTGGGTACACGGATGGCGGGCCGGAGTGTGTGTGAGGGGGAGAGAGAGAGAGAGAGAGAGAGAGAGAGAGAGAGAGAGAGAGAGAGAGAGAGAGAGAGAGAGAGAGAGAGAGAGAGAGAGACGCCCCCTTCCGGTTATCCGGACAGGCTGCTGGCCGGCCTGCGGCGAGGCTACGTCGGGCCTGGTGCGGCTGTGACTCTTGGCGATAGCGCGCCAGCAGTGTGGAGTGTATGCCGCTGCCGCTCCGCCCTCCCGGCTCGCCCCCTCCACGGCCCACAGCCCACGTCGCCGTGACCAAAATGTGAAACCGTGTTACCGCTGCTGAGCAGTCGGAAGGTAGACACGCGGTACACGGGGCACAGCGATGCTGAGAAGCTGATGGAATTTCAGCCTCACATAGGTCCACGCATCACTCCTGCTGTACCTGTTCAGGCAGCTAGCGGTTAACGGTGTACTGGGGCTGGGAAGTTGTTGTAGCAGCGGCTGTGGCCGCGGCGGGGAGGGCAGCCGAGATTTGCCGCAGCAGCGACGACCTCCGCCAACCCCCCCCCCCCCCCCCTCCCCTCCCGCCCCCACCTAATCCCTCATCAATCCACCGCCCACTCCTCCCCGCCCCTGACCTGCCCCCGGCCGACGCCCCCCCCCCCCTCCCCCGCTGGTCCCGCGTCCCGCGCTGCATACCAATCGCTCTTCGTTAATTGTTCGTCCCTAGCCCGGAGAACGAGGCCCGGGCCAAGCCCCGAACCCGGCCTGTGGGCTGGGCGACCTGCCCGCCTGGCTGCGCCACACATTCGACAGCGGCAGGGACTTAACCAAATCCACGCAGGCGGCGCGGCTACACGGTCAGCAGCAGCAGCAGCAGTCGGCTGACGCTGTGGCGCGGCAGCAGACGACACAAACACGCACAACGCTGTGGCCGGTCGTTACTTCACCTCATAATTGACGGTGCCAAAGGGCGGAAGGGGGGAGCAGAATGGCGGCCGCAACCGGAACCCGCCGCAAAAACAGGAAAAAAAACGCCACAAAAGCTTGAGTTTATTTTATTTTAATCTTTTGGTAGGAGGGGGGGGGGAAATATCGGGTTTGGTGGAATTAATAAACGGTCTGCGAATTGATGCGTCTCGTCGGCTTGAGCTGATTCGGTTGCAGAGCTCCTGGGCGCCTGCCTCACCTCAGGCCGGGCCACAAATCGTTTCCTCGCTCCCATCAGGTCGGCGCGTACCCTCCGCAAGTGACCGCTTTGCTGACCGTCGCGCTGAAAAATTCAACGGCGGGACCCCTTTAAAATTCGGACGGCGCGCCTGGACCAGCCTGGGCCGGCCTGGAGCCCCGGGGCGAGGCGGCGAGCGTAGGGGTTTAACAGGAAGCACGCACGGGCTCAGCGGGGGCGGTAAAGGAGTGGCCAGAGTGAAACACCGCCTTCGCTTTACCGAACCGCCTCTAAGGCAGAGGGGGATGAACCGTGTGTAACGCACAGGCTGTGGCGCGGCGCACAGCGCCTAACTGAGTTAGGGCCCGTTGTCACGTGATGAGTTGTTACGTAGTTTGCGAACGTGCCCCAAACCCGGCGCCTGCTGCCCATCCCCTCATCCATCCACCCCCCTTCCTTGATCCGCAGTCCCCCGCCTTCCGAAATTTTTAACCCCCCTCTACCCCCCACCCCCATCCCCGGGATGGCGCTCCAACCCGACCCTGACGTTCCCTCCCTCAACCCTTCCTCCGTTTAACCCCCGTACCCCTCCCCAGCCCAGTGTCCGACGGCTCCGCTGGCTGCGCTGACCTACTGTGTGGCTTGAAAGATCTCCCTCCATCATTCTAGCTTCTGCATTCACAGCTCGACAGCGTTATACAATGACTGGGGATTCTTTTTCCCCGCAGCGACGGCGAAGAATGCTTCGGGGGAGGCGGGAGGGGCTGTCGTCGATCCCAGCGCCACGCACAGAGCAGCGGACGACCGGAGAAAGAGAAGGCCCAGAAGAGAGAAGGAGAGTGTACAAACAGAAGAGGAGGGCGTGAAGGGAACCCCGATAGCGAGTTAGTTGCAGTTTTTTTTTTTAATAGCTACTATTATGGTTCAGGATTTCAACCCTGTCGTCGCCTTTCACATAATCATTTCGCTGGAAACGAAAAACATGCCGCTGCCGTTGCGTTACTCACCTACTACGGAGAGGTACATGGAGTGGCCAATAGGCGGCGTCGTGGACACCTGGCACTCGTAGATGCCCGAGTCCCGCAGCTGCGGGTAGCGCACCTGCAGCGACCACTCCTCCGTCTGCGGCATGTGGGTGGCCACGAAGCGCTGGTCCGAGGTGTAGGTGTACCGGCCCACTGTCAGCAGGTGGATGTCGTGGTGCCGCACCCACGAGACCTGCGGACACACGGCGGAACGGGACACACGTCAGTTACACTCACGGGGCAGTTCGGGGCGCTGCTTCACGCGGCTGCAAATATTGCTGCCTCAAATGTAACATTTTCCTGCTTCAATACAACGAAAGTAAATGCGCACCATTCTTCATATGCTCGTTTTTTCTTTGTCCCCGCCGAAAGCGTGGACGGTGCTGCCGAGAAAGCTGGACCAGCCTAACCCGGACCACATCAGAACCAATATAGCGATCGAAGCGACGCGACGCACAGAATAGAATCCTTCAAAGAGAGGTTCAGTGGGGCTGACTGAGTGTGTGCCGGAGCCTTCATCCTTCTCTCCCTTCCTCTAAACGCCTCACCCTTCCTCACTCGCTGCCCCGATACTCGCCTTCTTTTCCTCCATTCCTCTTTCTCTTCGCTTCCGTCTTGCGCCCTCAGCGCAGCCTCTGACCTCTTCCTCGCAGCTTGGTCGAAAAATAAGTAAGTGTGTTTTGGATTTGATCGGGGCTAGTCGTCTAATATTAGAATTTCCACAGTTATGCAGTGCACTGCCCGTACCTTCCTCCATGCGGTTCACTGACCGCAAATATAAGAGAGAGAGAGAGAGAGAGAGAGAGAGAGAGAGAGAGAGAGAGAGAGAGAGAGAGAGAGAGAGAGAGAGAGAGAGAGAGAGAGGGGGGGAAGACAAGGTAAAGGGGAGGCGGGAAAAGTGAGAGAGAGTGAGTGAGGCAGAGAGAGGGAGAGAGAAAAAAGAGAGAGAGAGAGAGAGAGAGAGAGAGAGAGAGAGAGAGAGAGAGAGAGAGAGAGAGAGAGAGAGAGAGAGAGAGAGAGAGAGAGAGAGAGAGAGAGAGAGAGAGTTTCCGAGCAGTGAGATAGACAGCCCCGTTCCGTTACCTCCGGCAAGCAACCCAATTTTCTGAAGGGCGGAGAGGAAAGGACTCGAGAGCGCACCGCACCGCGCCGAACCGCACCGCACCGCACCGCATCTCGAAGGTCCGTAGCGAACCTGCGGACCTCCAAGGGCACAGCCAGGCCTGCCTGACTGTCTGCCGACCGGGCCTGCCCTCGGGCACTCGATACGTCGTTACCGCTTTCACCGATCGCTTGGCCCGGAGAGGCGGAGTGCGAGAGAGAGGGTTGAGGGAGAGCGAGGGGGCGGAAGATGCTGTGGCCCGAGCCACCGGAAGCGGTCTGACTCTGACCGGACGGCAGCAGGGATGGGCCGGCACTGCCGGCTCTGCCCCAGAGGGGCTCCCAACCGGTCGACTCCCCACGGAGGCGAATGGGGCGAAACAAATGACGACGGCAAAGAAAAGAAACATCACAAAGCAGCGGAAAGAAGAAGGAGAAGAAAAATGCAGTGACACAAGTGGATCCGACGCGACACTCGAGCTGCTGGCGGCCGCTGGCGGCCACCGGGTCCCTCTCGCGCGCTCCCACCGGGCCGATCCGTTACCCTCTGCTCCGCTCTGCTCCGCTCTGCTCCGCTCTGCTCTCTGCCCCTCGGTTTGCAGGGCATACCACAACATTGCCCCGCCCCCCTCGCAGCACCACGGCTTCGACCCGGTTTCGATACATCGATAACGCTTTCCAAAGAATCACAGTCACAGGCCGTCCGTGCCGAGTGGAACGCTACTCGAAGAGCCTTCCCAAGTTGGTGGACACGAAGGTGCTGATCCGATGGGGCGATCAACAAAAGGAAAGTGGTGGCGACGGCTGGGGCGCCTTCCCTAGCTCAGCCCAGGCCTTAATGACGCCATGAATGCCATCCGTGTTGTGGGCCGCGGGGCTAGTTCGGGGCCCCGCAAGGGGACCGCAGCCCGGCCCCTAATGGTCATCAGCTGTAGCCCCCCGCCCCCCTCAACCCTTATCCGTGGTCAGTCCTTGGACCAATTCAAGCCCTTTACTCCTTGGCATCCTAAGGGTGATAGTAGCTCTCCCTTATCTTCACGCAATTAGTTTGGGTCCGGCCCAACAGAGGAGGGCCTCCGCCCAGCCCCGCTCCAGCCCCCCCGCCGAGCCCCCGAGCCGCCGAGAGCTCGCCTTGGTAAAAGTTGGCGAACTGTGGAGAACCGCGGCGGGGACGTAAACAGCCTCGCACCCGGCCACGCCGGGTCCGACTCCAGTCCGACTCCAGTCCGACTCCAGTCCGACTCCAGTTCGACTCCGGCTGACCCGACCCCGCGTCCCTTTTGCTTGACGGCCCGATGCACGACACACAACAAACTTATTGCGCCGCTGAAAGTGATCGGATCAAAACCTCGCCGGCAGGCTGTGGGGGCCACAGGGGCCGCGGGGGCTGCGGGGGCCGCGGGGGCGCGGGGGGCCGCTCGGGGCCGGCCTCGGGCCCGATTACAGGGGGCCTAGCTGTTTTTCCTCCCCTCCTGCTGTCGCTTTCACCCTTCCCGCCCGGGTTAAATTAACGACTAGATCGATCCGTCTTTGATCTTTTGTTCCCTATCGGTTTTGTCGTTTGCAGAGCGCAGTTCGCGTGAATCCTTCTAAACGACTGTTTTGGTGTGCAGTCAAGATTTGTACTTGAGACTCTGACGCCGTCGAGAGAAATGAAGGCCAGAGGCCGCAGCAGGCGAGAGGCAAAGGGGACTCTAAAATGGGACACAGCCGGGTCACACACATAGAGGCCCAGCAGCGTTCTCGCCTTGTTGTGGCTGCCTTTGTGTTGACGGTGTGGGCTCGGCCCAGCCGCCCAGCCCAGCCAGGCTGCAGAACCGCCGCCTAGCCCAGCCTTCTGCCGGATTCCACGCCCGGGAAACAGACCCAGTGCAGCTCCCCCGCGCTGAGGCGGCGGGCGCTGCCCAGAGGCTCAAGCTTATCTCCGCGCACAACGTCAATTTCACATGATGACGACCTCGCGCCGCCGGACACGGTCACATAATGCTCACACACACCAGGTCAAACCGCACATTAAAATGTTGAAAACTGCTCATCAAACCCCTTGCTCACGAAATGAACCGCTTGTAACTGGTGCCGAGGACTCGGAGGCGGCACTGAGGAAATGGAGAGGCAGTGTGAGCGGCAAAATAATTCACAAAGAACTAAGAGAGAATATACAATAAAGGTGATCGACGGCGCTCTGAAGATGGTGCGCCTAGGACACCCCCACCTCGTGGGTTCACCCCCCCCCCCCCCCCCCCCCCATCCCTCCCTCCCTATCTTTCTTTCTTCTCTCTCTCTCTCTCTCTCTCTCTCTCTCTCTCTCTCTCTCTCTCTCTCTCTCTCTCGCACGCTCCGTCTCCCTGGTCTCCCCCTTTCTCTCATTTTTCCTTTATTCTGTTGTCCAATTCGCTGATCGTGTCCTCAGCAAAGGGAATTTCCTCTTATTGGATGCGAACGCGTCCCTTGTCCTCGGCAGACCTCACTGCCCCCCTCCCCCTCCCCTCCGCGGTGAATGCCGGTGTCCATCTCGGCGGGACCCCGAAGGGGTGGGGCCGTGTGATAACCACCCTAACCGCGGACGTTGAAGGAAAACCCCATTATCAGTCCATCGTCCATTCATATCAAACGCGGTCCGCCATTCGTGTCACGTCTCGGCCCGCGCGGAATCATTTTCATCATAATCACAACTGTTATTTTGCCCTCATTCCGAACTAGAACGGGAGCCGCGGAGGCGACAATAAAAGATAGGAGAAGGAAAAGCATTAGGGTACTGTGCTGATTCTGTTCTCTTCTTCTTGTTCTTATATTCGTGAATGATTTTGAACTTTCTCGTTTGAGAGAGAGAGGGAGAGAGATACATACAGAGGGGGATAACAGGCCGGGTAGCACCCCTGCCCCCCCCCCCCTCCCCTCCCCCTCCCTTTGCCCTGCTCGCGCTAAGAAAACTTATCCGATTGCTTCGGTGCCGAGTCATAGCCAGCATACGGGTCAAAGCAGATTTTAAAAAAAGAAAAAAATAGGCGCCTCGGTGCAGAGAAAGTGCTCGTTATCAGAACGCACTGACGCATAAAATTACAGATTTGCTGCGCACCGCCCAGCCGCGGGCCAGCCTCCTCATAACCT
The DNA here is from genome assembly GCA_038380765.1 of Odontothrips loti. NCBI lineage: Eukaryota > Metazoa > Arthropoda > Insecta > Thysanoptera > Thripidae > Odontothrips > Odontothrips loti. Next base: position 14,024,571 of record CM076244.1, on the reverse strand, counting down.
CCTAATAGAAAAGGATATCTCTTCTTTTGGTCCAAAAATGTTTCTCTGAAGTGTCCCCCTTTCAAATTGGGACCAGAAAAGGAATGTAGTCCCATTCCTCATTGTAATATGATGCATTACTTTTTGAGTGTTTTTGTGCATTTCTACGAGTGTTCATGCTACGTACGCAGTGGCTTTGCGTGTTTCAGTAACTTCCCACTGCCGTGTGAGTGTTGAAAATAGTGCGTGAATAGCGGTGCGCAGGGCCTCTGACTGCTGAAAGGGTGTTCGGAGAGCTGGCGGGTGCGGAGGATATGCCGAGGGACAACCAAATCCCCGTTTTGCTCCCTTTCCGTGCAACTTGGGGATTTCGTTTTGGGAACTTGAAAGGGATTTCAAAAATGGGACTTCAGAGGGAGTTCCTTTTGGATTAGGGACCCGCCGTCGCGTCTTGACGAGTCAGTTCATACAGAATTGTATGTGTGCGTGTGCGGGCGCACCAAGGCACCGGGAAAAGTGTAAATAAATATTTATGAGCGACAGACGCCTCCACCCTTTCAGTACAGAGGGAGGGAGAGGAGAGAGAGAGAGAGAGAGAGAGAGAGAGAGAGAGAGAGAGAGAGAGAGAGAGAGGGGGCGAATAGGTCGGTATGCAGGGCTCTGGTACTGCGGGCACTGGCAGCAGCACGGCGGCGGCACGGCGGCAGCCCCCGAGCAGCGCCGAGTGGAGTCGACCTCCCCAACACTTCCTGCTTAAAACCCACCTCAAGTTCACCGCGGCGGACAGTGGTGGAGGGGGCGTGGCGGGCGGGAGAATGGCGGGGAAAGGGGCGCACGGCCATCCTGTGCGGCGTCTTTGCGTCGCCGCCGCGCTTTCAAATCAGCTTAACGTACGGCGATAGCACGGCACGGGTCAAGTGGTGCACGAGAGAGAGAGAGAAAGAGAGAGAGAGAGAGCATTAGAGGGAGAGAGAGAGAGACGAGTACGCGGGAGACGCAAGGTGAAAAGGCACACACAAGAATCTGGGCGGGGCACGCGCGCGCGCGCGAGCGCACCCCCCCCCCCCCCCCCCCCATAGGACCCGTTCACACACACGAGCACACACACGTGCACAGTATGGCATCCTGTAAGTGCGTCGTAATCAACCTCTCTACGGCCCATAGCAGTCAACCTATGCAGCTCCATTCTCTCCCACCTGAGCCCCGCTGCCCCCCCCCCTGGGCCCCCCTCCACCGTCGCTTTCACGGTGGCTCCCCCCTTTTTACCCGCGGCAGCCAGATCCATGCTTAGTGGCGGCGGCGCAGTATATGGCTTCCACTTCCTCCGTCGGGGCCCACAGTCGGTCGGTCGGTCGCCGCTGCAGAAGCACCCTCCGCTTTATATTGGGGGAGACGCGGCAAGCACCAGCGGCCAACCGAGAGAGAGAGAGAGGGGCGATTTCTGTTCGCACTCGTTTCGGAATAGAAAAAGATTGCAGGCGAGGCAAGGGCATGGCGGGCGATGCTTCCCGCAGCTTTTAAGACTTAAAGCCCAGGCGCCGGCTGTACGTCCTTCCTCTCTGCCCAGCCCAGACGACGACCAGGACCCTGACCAGGACGCAGGACACAGAGTGCTGCGGAGGGACCAGCCCGGCCCGCTATATTGCAGGTGTGTGGTGTTGGCTGTCTGCCATCAGCGCTTGCAGTAGAGCCACACCGCGCAGCACAGCACCGCAAAACATGAGGGAATTCTGCTGACCCTCCGCCACGCAGGGAAGCGCTTTTCTGCTGTTTAAAACATAATTTAAAAAAATCAACAATATTCAGCGATACAGCCACATACACAGTGAAGCAGCCTGCCGACGCCACCGTTTAGCAGACTCATTAATTCGCAGATAATTTCCCCACATCTCGCGGTTTGTCTCCCCGACCAGCAGCGATACAAAGCTGCTGCTTTCTAGGAGCCGTTAATGGCGGTTTCCTTAATGGCTGCCTCTCTCTCTCTCTCTCGCTCTCTCGCTCTCTCTCTCTCTCTCTCTCTCTCTCTCTCTCTCTCTCTCTCTCTCTCTCTCTCCCCTCTCTCTCTCTCTCTCTCTCTCTCTCTCTCTCTCTCTCTCTCTCTCTCCCCCTCTCTCTCTCTCTCTCTCTCTCTCTCTCTCTCTCTCTCGCTCTCTCCCTCCTGAGGAGGCGGCAGCAGTAGAGTCGCACAGTCGGCACAAATCACGGAGCTAGGACGCCGGCCGCGGATGTGTCCCCCGACGGTAGCTATCGCCCCCCCTCCCCCCTCCCCCCATCTCCTAACCGCCGCCTAACTGCTGTACTGCGTCTAACCTTGAACTCGCCTGCGTCTTGCGCGTCCATCTTCGCTGTGTGAGATAGGGATCAGAAGGGTAAACATTTGGGCGAAAAAAAAATTATCTCAGTGAAGAGAGAATTAATGGGTCGAACGGCGGATGCTTAACAGCATAGCGGCGGGATTGCAGATGGTACGAACTGTAGTTGGCACAGCTCTGGCCTTGCCAAGTGAATCCTCTGTGGCTCGCGCACACTCGTCTGCGTCGTTGGTATGAAGCGCCTGCGAAGTCCGGGGTAGGCCGTCCCGCCACACACATATGTTGAACGGGCTTGCCTACCCCGCAGGTGCTATCTCTGTTTTCTCTCTCGCACTTCTTCGGCCATACTCGGTCGCTCTTTCTCGGAGCGCGGCCGTGTTCCACGTCTTCATGTGTAATGTGCGATATCGAAAGTGTTTTTTTTTGTTGGCAGTGTAGTTGGCATGGAAACGGACTAATGGCCCTCTTGGCTCGGAATGCAGCAATTGGAGAGGCTTTGGCAGCGAGCGCCTGCAGACACAGCCGTGCCGGGCTCAGTGAGCTACGTGGTTTGGTGCCGGGAGCCTGGGGGGGGGGGCCGGGGGGCCTGTGGGCCTGTGGGGCCTGGGGAGCCTGGGGGGCCTGGGGAGTCTGGGGGGCCTGTGGGGCCGGGGGCCTGGGGGCCCTGGGGAGCCTGTGGCTGTCCTGTGGGGCCTGTGTGGCCGGGCGGCCTTGGGGGGCCTGTGGGGCCGGGGGGCCTGTGGGGCCTGAGGGGCAGGGGGCCTGGGGGCCTGCGGTAGTACGCAGGGAGTCCACCTGAGATGAACGCCACATCCATATTCATGGCACCGATCTGCGACGCCGCCGCTGCCGCTGCCCCACACAGCCCCACCGCAGCTTGTGGGCGCCATCGGCTCTGAGAGCAACCACATCCGCGATTTGTGCATTCAGAATAACCTGCTTTATTCCCCAGCGAAAATAAAAACGTACGCAAGTTAGACGGAGGGCGTTATTTTTTCTGCGCATTCATGATCCGTGGTGATGGTCCCACCACAGGGCTGGGCTGCCAGCCCCCCGGAAGACTTCGCCCTCCCTATCGGAACCCGAAACCCCTTTCTTAATCCGTCCTAATCACTCGCCGATCGAAAAGTGCCCCCGGGCCGCTGTGGGGAGGGGAGCGGAGGGGGAGAGGGGAGGAGAGGGGGAGAGAAGAGGCCTCCACCACCGGCCACCGCTCGCCAGCTCCGAGGGCCGATCTCAAATTAACAAACTCGGAGAGGCGAAACCGACCCAGGAGCTGCTCGGAGCCTCCGAGCGGTGGCGGAGGGCAGCGGTAGCGGGGGTGGCGGCAGCGGGGGCGGCAGCAGCGGGGGCGGCGGCAGCGGAGGCGGCGGTGAGCACACTTCCTCCCCGCAGCCACAAACCGGCCACAAGCCCCCCTCCCCCAAGGCCTGCAAGCACTGCTGGACTCGAGACCATTATTGCAATCTGAGCAAATTTCATTTGCTACCGAGAAGGACCGTGTCTGGATGCATATCTGCATATATACATATATAAGTGTGTGTGTGTGTGTGTGTGTGTGCGTGCGTGCGTGCGCGCGCGCGCGCATGGATTGAGGAAGAGAGACATTAAAGTGAGGGAGCAAAGTATAGGTTGTGGGCCATGCGGTGGATTTTCTCCGCACCGCCGCAAATAACCCTCGCAGAAGCCGAACAAATACACATGAAAGCGCGTAACTCTGGCTCAAAGACTCGGCGGCTGCGTCCAAAATTCCAGGACCAGGCTCGGCACTTGCTGCACGGTGGCTGGGGGGTGCTAGAGCCATTTCGGGCCGGAGGGGGAGTAGTGGGGGGGGGGGGGCAGAGAATAGTGGTCGCCGTCTTGACCGCGCTGCGCTCGCCGGCAGAGTCCGGCAGAGCTACCCTAGGAGGTACCTGGGTGGACGGGTAAGTGCGAGGCCAGGCTCTTGTGGAACTGCTGCAGCACTTTCTGTAGGTGCTCTGCTGCGCTGCACGGCAGAACTGGCTTCTCTCCGCGCCGCCTGCGCCGCCTCACACCGCTTCATCGTCGCCAGACTTTTACCGCCCGGACAAAGAGTCACAACGGTTTCCGAGTCGTTTATGAGGTATGTCAGCAGGCGGTGCGCGCGCGCAAGAAAACAACAAGCTCACCGGATTCACCTCAGGGCAGTAAAGGGGCCACCGCACGTAAACGGCTGGGGTACCTAAGTCATGTTCTGCGATAAGGTTTTTTTTTTTTTTTTTGTAGAGTATGGCTTCCTACTTGAGTGGCCGGTGACCTACTCCGAAATTTAAAGGAAAATGTTACATCCTGGTACTCACCGTTCTGTTGCCGAGGTTCTTGACGCGGCACTTGAGGCGCGCCGTCTTGCCGACGAGCGCCGTAACGTTGGCGGACACCGACGTGTCGAAGTACGGCCCCCGGATGGAGTAGGGGGGATCGTCGTCCAGCTGCTGCTGCTGCTGCTCCGCGGAGGAGACGATCGCAGCGGCGACGTGCTGCTGCTGGTGCGGCGGCGGCGGCGGCTGCTGCTGGCCATGGTGCTGCTGGGCCTCAAGGTGGACCACGGCGTCCGCCGGGGCGTGGGGGTAGTAAGTCTCCTGCGTCCGACCTGCGGCAGAGGGGACAGTAGGTCAGGTGGGGGCCGGTGGTGGCGGCTGCAGGGGCGGCTGCAGGGGGCGGCTGCAGGGGACGGCTGCAGGGGGCGGCTGCAGGGGGCGGCTGCAGGGGGCGGCTTCTGGGGGCGGCTTCAGGGGGCGGCTGCAGGGGGTGGCTCACTCGCCCGCCTCATCTAACTTGGGACGGCGCTCTCTGATTTCAACACGAGTTCACAACGAAACTACTGTGACTCGCGTGACACAATGAAGCTTCCGCCCCGAAATAATTCACCACTCCCGAAACTGGCGACAAACATAGAACCGTCGGAACTCCCCAGCCGACACATATCAGTAGTTCCAAGTTTAAACCTCCAGGGACGATACGAAGAAGAGAAAAAATTCGATCAGCGGCAGCAAAGCAGCGGTGTCTTGGGAACATGCGCGGGACTATTTCGAGAGGATAAAAATAGGGGGGGGGGGGGGGAAGAAAACATACGCCAGCAAAGAAAGGGTGGGCTTTTGTCAGCATCGGACCAAAGCAACTCAAGGGACCGCCGTGCCGCCGTGCCGCTCAACTCCAGATCAGCGGGCTGAACACACGAGATTTATATCAGTGACACGCTTGCCCCCACGCCCGCCGTGCCCCCGCCGCCCCCGCCGCCCCCGCCACGCCCTCGGCTGATGGGCGTCATCGTTTGCTGGGCGCGCGATAGTGAGGCGAAAACACGGAGAAGTGAAAAGGGGGGCTGGAAAGCAACGTTGGCTACACTGGAAAATCAGCTGGCCGCTGTTCGGACGCGTAACCTTTGGAGGCGGCCGAAGGGCACGGCACGGGACACGTATAGATAGATCTCAGAGGGGGTGAGCCGTGAGCCTCAAGGTTAGCCTGCACATGACGTTCAGCCTCTCAAACACCGACTGCCGAACCCTCAGCCCCGCTCCCCGATTTCACCCCTCACGCCAAGCCTGGTTATATATTTTCGAGAAGCGAAGGGGGAGAAAGAAACAAAAAGCGGTGCGTGTGTCTCGAAATGCTATTAGCGTGCCAACTAGAACTAACATCAACTTTCATTAGGGGGCCAGAGCAGCAAGCGGCGGGGACAATTAGGTACAGAATGCATACAAACGACGGTGATTTCAATTCCGATAGACTTGGCATAGGCATGGCGCTATGCTGTGTGTGTACGCACTACTCTGGAATAGGAAAAACGCGCGGAAGAGGAGGGGGAGAGATGGGGGGGGGGGCGACGAGCTTAAATTAACATACACGATAAAGTATTCATGACGGCGCCGTAACACCCAGGGTAAACAACAAAACCCACAATCTGAATTGCACAATGCCCTATAACTCCCGAGCCTTCACAGAGCAGGAGTCGACGACCGCCTCCCCCCTCCCCTCCCCTCCACTTTCATTTGCAGTTTCAGCCCAAATGACACGCACTGCCACGGCGTGCCCACGCGCGTGCACAGCGCGCCACGGCAGCGAGTGGTGGTGCTATGGCGCCCGCTGTGTAAACGCTTGGCTCTCCTAACCAAAATGGTCTTATGATTCTCAGGTTTGTCACACACATATGGCGTGAGAAGGGGGGAAAGACAGAGCACGCGTGTTTCCTTTACTTTTGAAACGAACAAAAAGCCAGTATCACGCCAAATGCCACCACCACCTCATCATCAACTGGTCAGATTTTTTTTTCTCTCTTTTTTTTTTTGCTGTCCATCGAGAAACACAACAGCCAGACAGGAACACGGGGCGGAGAATAAGGCCCAAAGCAACTGTTCGGGTGCCGTGGTGGCGCGGCGTTAATTCTGTGTGCAGCACGGACATTCGCTGCTTCCCCATTCCATTCATTTACTCGTCGCGGAAAGAACGCGCCTGTGTGTGTGTGTGTGTGTGTGTGTGTGTGTGTGTGTGTGTGTCTGTGTGTGTGTGTGTGTGCGCGCACAGTCCGACCGGTGCAGTTGGTCACCGCCATTGGTAACGAAGCGGACACCGCACGGAAGGGGCGGATAGACGGACGGACGGACAGGCAGACAGGCGTCGTAGCCCGGAGGGGTTGGGGGGTTGGGTGCAGCAACTGCAGTGCAGCCGCATACGAGCTGGTGGTGGTACCGCCCCGTACCGCTCGCTCCGCACGCCTCTGGTTGTGTAACGTAAGACCAGCGATTGGCAGGTAACGGCACGGGAGGTGTTCCATTTATTTCCTGGTCGTGAACTCTGGACTCTCAGTGCACGTCTCACGTAGTCACGTGACGCGATGACTATTCGGCGGGCTGCGGGGGCTCCGGGCTGCGGGGGCTCCGGGGACCCCGGGGGCTCCGGGCTGGCCCCGGGGGCTGCGGGTACTGCGAGGGCTGCGGGGGCTCCGGGGGCTCCAGGATGGCCCCAGGGTCACGGCGGGCAGCTCGGCACACAATCAATCTTGTCTGGTCTTACACCGCACGGCGTGATTCGACACCTCGGCCATGTAGTGCTGCAGTGGAGCGGCTGGGTCGCCGGGCCGCCCCGCACCACGCTACGCTCGGGTCTTGGCCGTTTCCAGACGATTGGACATCGGGGCTGCTATTGGGATTCAGAAGCGCCGGCCGGCGGGCAGGCAGGCAGGCAGGCAGGCAGGCAGGCAGGCAGGCAGGCAGGCAGGCAGGCAGGCAGGCGGGCAGGCAGGCAGGCAGGCCAGCTGCGGAGCCGAGCCGACGGCCACCGCCGCCACTGCTGCACCGGACCGGGTCTCGTGGTGTGCACGCCGTGTTACAGGGCTTGCGGTGCAATCCCGTGTCAGCCCCAGTCCGCCACTAACCCCAGGCCGGGGGCCGGGGGCCGGCCACATCGCCGCAGAGGGCGGAAATTACGAAGCATTGGACCGGTCCGGGGCTCACGCGTGCTGCGGCAGCTGTGGCAGCTGCGGCAGCTGCGGCCTGCAGACCCGACGACTCCAGCGCGCTGAGCAGGGAGCCTGCGGGGGCTGCGGTAGCTGCGGTAACCGCCACATTTTTCCTTTTCACCCCCCCCCCCTCCTCACCCTCTCGAAAGCGAAAAAGTGCGACACCTCTGTGCGAAAGCGCGGCAGCGGTGCGGCAAAACTCGAAAACTAGCCGCCGGCAGAAAGGAGAGATGAAAAGTTAAGAGAACATCAAGTTGGCGGAGCGCGACAGACTTCCTCACCCCCGGCCGTGCCGACCTCAGCCACCGCCGCCACCGCCGGCAATGACGTGTTCCCGATGTCTGTAAGCCGCTCTCGTACAAGCCTTCGAGCGACACGTTGAGTTATGCAAATAAATTCGCGTTTAAGTAGATGCAAATCGGTAAGAGATATTTCAATGGCGCCCTCTCGCGGCGTCGGGTTGGTCGTCGCCTGGGGTGCCCCAGGGGTGCCGACGCCGGACCACGCCGGGCCTCTGTTGTCTGCGACCTCAACGCCCGCAGCCACACGAAAAAGGAAAAAAAAAAGAAGAAAAAGAGAAAGAAATGATAATTGTCGCGCTGCTTTCTGCGAGTTATTTGCTGCAAAACCGATTGTGAGGAAGAAATGGGACTGCGATACAAAACCCTCCTCTTTAGAATTGCTCACTCGTCGCTACATTTTTAGGCGCGTGGCGTGTGCCGTCGTGAAATTACTTCACACGTGGGAGAACGATATCGTCCATCACCGATTTCACACGGAATGATTCGATAGAAATGGCGATAATGGCGGCCAGGGAAGCCATTTAGCACTGTCGCCGGGCACCGCCACGGGCACCGCCTTGCTCGGCCGCACATAACACGGAAAGGAAACACAGATGGGCGGGCGGCTCGTTACAGACCCGCGCAAGTCCGGCCCGCGCTCGGGCCACTTCCGCTGTCCGGCTCGACTCCGACATGACGGCGTCGTGATGGATTCCACGCGGCTCCGCGGTGTAATACTCGCAACGCCCCCCCCCCCCCCCTCCCCCACTCCTTCTTCTTCTTGTTCTTTGGGCGCGCAAATTATTTCATTAGCCGAAGATGGAGTAGAAACCAGAAGGAATCCCCCAGAGAAACAAGTTGCCGGCTGCGCCTCGGCCCAGCAGTAGCAGCAGCCCAAGGAAGACACACTCTCAAAAATGAATGCACGGTTTAAGCATAAAATGCTTAAAGTCAAGCATATTTCATGCTTGAAACGCCAATAATCCCACACGCATATTATCCTTGATTGAAGCATATTATGCTTGATTGAGGGACACTATATGCTTGTCCCAAGAATACAATAACGGCAAAGTTAATCAGTCATCATTATTCTTTTTTTTGATCGGGTCGGACGGGAAGTATTTGAATGTACCCCCACCGCACCGATGTTGACTGCGAATCACTACGGATCAGTAGCACTTGAGCTCCTCGTGCTTCCATATCTGTTTCTCCACGGCCATGGAGGTACATTTGCCCCTTCATCTAATACACTATACCCACCATCCCCTGTCGAAGGGAGCCAGAGAAACGGGAGGATAAACATGGTATCTGCAAGTCGGAGGACGGATTTCTTGACTGTCAGCGTGTCCACTTCTCTCGTCTCTTATTCCTGGCGAATGAAGAGCGCAAACCGAAAAAAGGAAAGCACGCAACGCAAAAACAGTCGGTCAAGAAGCGAGGGCCATAAATCGCCGTTGAACTTGAGCCGCTGGTAGGGACGCAGACCGCTATGGCGGCTCCCCTTGATATCCAGTGAACACGCCGAGCGGACCGGCCCCCGGCTGCAACTGCCTGGGTGCCCCCCCTCCCCCCCCCTGCAGAAATAAAACGGACGGCACTCACTTTTGGCTCTCTCACGCCGGCGGCACCGCCTCACTTTATTCGGACGTTTTATTCGGTATAATAATCTCGGCAGAAACGGAAATAAAAATGAAGGCATCCCCTCCCCCTCCCCTCCCCACCAAGGCCACCCCGTGGTTGTGACGTCATCGCCGTCGTCATCCTCATCCAATCACAGCTTGCTTACCGCGCTCGTGGTGATTGGTGATTACCAATTACCGAATCACCAATTAGGCTGCAGTTATGTGCGGCAGCCCCCTCCTCCGGGTTGGGCGGGGCGGACAGGCGGCGGAAGAAGTAAAGATCGTTCATCCCGAGGCAGCTCGTCCGCGAGGTTTGTTATGGTGCGGATTAAAGTTTCATCTTTGCTCCGGCCAATCTTACCATCATCGCACCAGCACGGCTCTATTCCGAAGTGAATTACTAGCAGGCGTCGGGACGTTCTTGGCCACCGCACGCTGTCCGCACCGCCACTTTGTTTTGTCACAAATCCTTCTCAAATCCTGAATCCAGTTTGTACGCTCTTTTCGAAAAAAAGAATTGAAGTGGCCCAGACAAATCAGGGAGGCAGCATTGGCGTTTTTTTTTCTCCTTTTTTTACGCTAATCGATCTTTTGCACAATGTTTAGTCCGTGACGTAAAATATGTAATAAAAATATCTTTATTTTTTGGTAGTGAACATACAAAAATTAACGTGCGTGTTTAGAGCTGCACCCTGGCGAGCTTAAATTCGCATAGTTGAGCTAATGGATTGAAATTTTCATAGCCGTCTCCGTGGCCCGGAGCCCGGATGGAGGTACTGCTCTGTCGAGTCGGCTGGCGAGTTTCCACTATTCTCACGAGGCACTCGGAGTTGCCGCTATTCTTATCGTCAACCGGAGTTACTGCCCTCTCACTTGCGCCAGTCGGTTTTGGTTTGCATTCGGCGAAAAGCTTCTTTGCTTCTCAATTCAGACGCTCCTGGGTCCTCCAAGGGGAAGACCGATCCTGTCCTCTGCGAAGGGTTTCTTGTTAGCATTTACCACCGCCTCCCGAGTGGCCCCCGTCGCGACCTTCCCAGAACGCTCCCGTCGTCACCCGGAGCGGGGCCCGGACTACCTCCTCCGAACAGCACACCGATTTCCAGACGTCCACTGCAGAGCAGCAGCGACGTCGAATCTCGGTCACATCGTTCAAGCGGCAGCAGCACTTCTGTGGGTCGGTCCGTCAGAGATGAGATATATGCGGAAATGTGGAAGAGCACAGAGACGGCATTCGCTTGTCGCCGACGGGGAGCAAAGCTTAACTTAAGGCGATGGCCGCTCTGCGCGGAAGAACTGCAAACAGTCCCGCCAGCGCCGTCAGGCCGTCAGCGGGCGTCCGGGCGTCAACCTCAGCCGGGACGGCCGATATTCAGGGCCCAGGCGGGTGGGGGCGCCGTCCTCGGGTACCCAGACTTCCGAATCCGCTTCGTAGACAAAAACCAGAGTCTGCCCCTCCACTGCCCCCGGCCCTCGCTGGATCAACAAGACTATTAACTCTTCACCGAAGACCCAACAAGAAGCGTTCGGGGTCCACGGTTTCGTCTCCAACGGGTTAGCCCGTCCGCACTCTCCTCACTATAGCCTGGCTGTGACTCATAGAGCCGTGCTCTGAAGCTAAAGCAGCACGAACCTCCGAAGCACAAGGCCTTGCGACACACCCCGTAGTCGGCATGCATCTTCTGCAGTCCATATTTCGGGGGCGGCTTGCCTTCTTTCCCTCCATCAGTCTACTCTTTTCTGTTTGTTTTCATTTTCGCTGTCCGCCTTTGCAGGGCGCGGCTCCGCAAATCCCCCCTGCCATGTCTGTCTCCCCTTTCCCCTCCTCTCCCTCCCCTCCCTCCTCCGGGGTGACAATGACGCCTCATGATTAGCCCATCTCTGGGCGCAATGAGCAGCATTTGTTTCACGAGGCGGGGGGGGGGGGCGCTCTTGTGGCGGGAATGACGTGCTCCAAAGCCACGCCAACGTTTATATGTCACGTGCGTGGGGCCGTTGCTTTCTGCACGGCCCTCCACACCCTCAATTCTGTGTGCACTTGACTCGAGAGTTTTTACCAAGCAAATCGAAGATGCTTGGTACAAGTATTGCCTTATACGGGTTTTGGACACCTGTAGGTATAGGCAAAACCCGGGAAATTCTCCCTCTCCCCGCCCCTGAAGCCGCTCTTGGCTCCGCCACTACGACGGGGGCTGACAAAAAAGGTTGCCCTCCAGAGTACTCGTCCATTTCCTGCCGATTCGCCTTTTAACCACCCCGTCCTCTCTGCTTGGGACCCGCATCGATACACCTTTGCTTGCCGCTGCTGCCGCTGCTGCTGCCGCTGCTCGCCTCGCCGGCCCCCGGGGCCCCAGCACCACAAACGAACGTCTCTACCGTTTCACGGACTCCGCCGATGCGAACCGAGAAGCGACCGCAGCCGCCGCTGCAGTCTGGGGAATAAACGTCCGAATGGCAAAAAAAAAAAAGGGACGCCCTGCATTTGCAATATATTTCTGAAACGCCGGGGGTCTTCGAAAGGAAATAGCTTCGGAGACGTTCAGACGGCCTCACTCTCAAAAATGACTGCACGATTAAAGCATAAAATGCTCAAAGTCAAGCATATTTCATGCTTGAAACGCCAAAAATCCCACACGCATATTATGCTTGATTGAAGCATATTATGCCTGATTGAGGGATACCACATGCTTGCCCCAAGAATACTATACGTGCCTATAAGCATCATATGCTAGTGCCAAGCATACAGACGGTTGATGTACGCAGATGACTCTTAAATCAACAAAATCTCACAAGAATACAAGATTCGCATCAAAATCGCTCCGCGAATCAAGCGTTCATTTTTGAGAGTGCTCAGCCAGTTTCAGCCGGGCCTCAGCTGCCTAGCTGCGTGTCGGTCGGCCCTGATTGCAAATGGGAGAAGAGGGGGAGGGGGCATCCGCTGCCGCCATAACTAACTACTCGGCCATGGCTCATCTTTTGTCACTGTCGCTTTCGTCTGAGTAACCAACGACACCCCCCTCCTGCTCCCGCCCGCCGAGCAGCTTGGCCGCGCCCTGCGCCCGGCTTGTGCGCGTGGACAAGTCTCATTAGGGGCTGTCAGCAGCCTCAAAGCAAAGCCACCACCGTCTTCCCATCCCCTCCCTGCGCTGGGGCCCGTGTGACCGGGCCGGGCCTGGTCGCCCCGGTGGTATAGTTTCGGAGCCGGCGGCGTCGGTGCCGCCCCCCTGTGCTTTATATATCAAGGGCGCACACTCAAACCGGGTTGGTGGCGCACGCCAGCCGACAACGGGGGGCCGGGGGGCGGGGGGCCGGGGGCGGGGACAGGTGTTGTGCGTGAGCAGGCCCTTGCCCTGAGTGAGTGGCTTTGTGGGGTGCGGTGTGGTGTTCGGCCGCCGGCCGGATGATGGTATTTGCGGGCGGTGGACAGCCCTGCCGGACCGCCGGGGGTGGCAGGGCTCCTGGGCTCCTCGTGTGAGGGCCCCGCGGAGCCTACCGCGGCCCGCCGGGGGCTCCTGGGCTCCTCGTGTGAGGGCCCCGCGGAGCCTACCGCGGCCCGCCGGAGCCCCCCCCCCCCCCCGTACGAACGGGCGCGCTTGCTCCCTCGGATATACGGCGGCCGCCAAAACTTTCCCAATATATCTCCGCAATGATGCCCATAATGCTTTCGTAATTTTATTTCCACACGCCCCCCGAATTTACGCGCCGCGTTGAATCCGCGTGGCGGCATGAGGCACGACGCGCGTGCGTGTGCGACAGAGAGGGAGGAAGCCGTGGGGGAGGCGGAGAGAGACAAGCGCGGCTGCACCGACACGGCGTCCGAGACACCGCACCATTCATCAAAACAGACTGTTATCCGCAAATCCAGTGTGCTCTGCAATTCCCCCTTCATTCAAATCGCATAACTAAACTACAAAAGATTTTTCAGAGGGAGAGAAAAAAAAATCAGAAAAGAAAATGGCGGGGTGCGCTCCAATGACCACGCCGAGGACTTTCTAGATGAGGCGATCAGCGACAGAGAGATTTCTGCTTTTTGATTCGCTCTCGCTCGGATTGAATAATTACCCCCTGTCATAATGAGGCATCGCCGGCAGCGCCAGTCTGCGCCCCTATTGCGCGATGAATGGATGGCATCGTCACTTTGTCATGTCGAGTGTTCCTCGACGGGGCGGCGTGGCGGGGGGCGTTGCGGGGACCGGAAAAAGTGGGGGGTGGGGGTTGAAAGGGTTGGGGGAAGGGCGCGATACCCACCGCGCCCGGGATGCGCACAGCTTAAGGTCAGTGTTGGGGTGGGTCAAGGCGGTGCAGAGCTGTGCAGAGCGATGAGTGATGGCAGAACTGCTTTCCGAGAGGCGCTCCGCCGCGCGGAGGTTTGTAGGTTTGAATCCCGTTCAAGTTTTTATTTTTTGCTGACCAAAATGTTATCCCCAAGGAAACGTGCGGAGCGCAGCGTAGCAGGTTTTCTTGTGGATACTGATACGGACAGGAAATATTATCTACAGGTTAAGTAAGGCTAGTCTAGGCTAGGCTAAGTTAGATTAGGATAGGTTAGGTTAAGCTAGGCAAGGTTAGGTTAGAATGGGATAGCATAGGATAGCTGGAGAGCGAGAAAGACTGACACGAGCCGGTAGCACATTTTTATTCATGCGGCCCGGCCCGGCCCCCTCCTCCCTGCTGGAACCCCTTTCATCCCGCGCAGATGTTGGCCATTACGCATCGTAATTTACTCACACGGCCCAGTGCGGGGCCTCAGGGGGCCCCGGTGCGCCGCTGGCCGCAGCCCCCCACCCCCACCCCCTCGTCCTACTCGGGAATGACCTTGAGCACCAGATGCATCGCCCTGCCCCAAATGCCGCAGAGCACCACAAGGTGTTGGAGGAGGACCTTCGCCCTCAGGCGCCCTATCTCTATCCCTCTCTGTCCCCGCTCGGACCCAGCGTGACGTGGCGCGTGAGAGAGACAGGAGAGAGAGCACCAGAAGCGGAGGAGTTTGGCCTGTGCGCGAGTTGGGCACAATTACGCTAAAAGGAGTTTCACCGCACAGCTGCTGTCGTAGCGACTGTCTGCCGGATTCCTTCCTCGGCCCCCTTCCCACCCCTCCCACTACCCACCGCCCCCTAGCGCCATCTCGTTGCCTTGGACAGCAGCAAGGCAGTGAAATCTCCCACCCATTGCCGTGGCCCAGCTCGGCCTGCAGCCCGGGAGACAAATTCGCGCTCTTAGCACGGCCGCCTGCTGCCGTGTCCGGGGCGGAACACCGTAACTGCCGCGCGCGGGGCCGCAGCTGCCGGGCCCGCAGCGCCTCCTTTGGTACATTTGCACCTCTTCTTTCACGAGTGGAAGTACTTTGTCAGCGGCGGGGCCCAAAACAACAGACATCATTTCTTCCGAAACTCATACATTCGGCGCGGCCCACCGGCCCGCCGCGCTCAGCCATGTACTCACTCGGCCACTCGCTCTCGTCACTCCGTCGCTACCGTATAACGACAGCAAGGATGATGAATAGTAAAAAGGGGCGCGGCCTGTAAAACGCCCCGAGTGGCACGGCGTCTTTACAGCGCCTCCCAGAAGTAACGACCCCCCCCCCCCCCCCCCCCCCCGGCAAGGCGCGGCGCGAGCGGCAGGCCTCGGCCTCAGCATGCAAGCCAACCCCTGATGAGAGCAGCCAGCGCACTCGCCAAAAATATCTGTCAAACTGCTCCGATGGCAATCTTGAAATTAAAAATGAGAGAGAAGAAAAAAAAACACGAAGAGCGAAAAAAATTATGTAAATTAGCAGTGAGTGCAGCCGCTACGACGTCTGCCTGTCGCACGGCGCGCAAAATTCTTCCGCATGCACAATGATACTTCACCTTTGTTCTTCTGCCCCAGAATATATATGGACAAAAGATTCAGTTTGTCGGTTGTCTTATAGGGCTTTCCAGCGGTAGAGAAGAAAAAGTTCAATTAATTAAGGTCCCTCTCTCTCTCTCTCTCTCTCTCTCTCTCTCTCTCTCTCTCTCTCTCTCTCTCTCTCTCTCACTGCGGGGGGAAGGCTTTCCTGGAAGCGATTCATTGCTCCAGTTAATATCACACAGTGCGCTCAGAGCGCAGACTGGCTGGCAGCCAGGAGGACGGAGGTGCAAGGGGACAGGGAGAGGAAGGGGTGGGAGGGGAGAGAGGGGAGGGATGGGAGAGAGGCAAGAGAAGGAAGAGAGGGAGGGAGCGGGGGCGGCCCTGATTAACCAATTATCAGGGGCGGACTGCGAGGTACGCTTGGAACTGATATTGGCCTGTATTTACGAGCTGCGAGCAAGAACGGCCCAACTAGCCGGACAGCGGGGCCGGAGGCCCGGCAGGCCAGGGCAGCCACGGCCAGCCTCTGAGCCCCCAAACCCTTTCACGTCGTTCCTTAAGGGAAGAAGCCCTTTGCAGTCCAGGACACGCCGCAGGTAGATTAACGCCGAGGAAGGACGACTACACTGTGGGGGACAAAGGCACGGCACGCCTGCGCTTTGACAAAGGAGAAATGATGAGAGGATTTACAAAAACTTCATCTCTGCTTCTTCCTTCCCGTCCACTTCCTCGTTACAAAAGTTTCATGCGCTACCAAACTATCCTTGAAAACCGTGAGCGCCCGCGCTTGTAACATCGAATAGAAAAGTTCGAAAACGGGCCTCCGGCCTCAAAATGCGAGCGGCTTGAGATGCCAGGCGCAGGGCGGCATGGCGCCGTGACCGCAGCAGCCTCGAGAGGCCAACGCACTGTGAAAAGCTTGCAATGAAAACTATTCGCAAGCTTGCAAATAATTGAGATTGTTTTATATTTGTTTCTAATAAGATCTTATTCGAAAGGTTGCAAAGCCCTTTGCGAATAAATTGTTGGTAATGCAAAGTAATCCTTCGCAAGCTTGCAAAAAAATTAGTTTGTTTTACAACGCCGCAAAATTCTTCGCAAGCTACGAAGAAAATAGTTTGTATCACGATCAGTTTCTTGGCAAGGTTTTGACAGTGCGAGGTCCCCGCCCCCGTGCGCCTACCTCGGCCCTCATAGGACTCACAGGAGAGGTTCGTGGAGGAGGGGGGAGGGGGGGGGGCTCTGACGAGAGCGGCGGCTGCAGATCACACGATCGGGGCTCGCGGGGTACCGCGATTGTGCGTGGTCGCCCCTTCAATTCGTGCGCGTGTGGGTGCGTGCGTGCGTGCCTGTGTGTGTGTGTGTGTGTGTGTGTGTGTGTGTGTGTGTGTGTGCATGGGTGGGTGCCGAGAGCCGCAGAGGCCTAAACCCGGCCCAAAAGGGGGACCTCTCCCAGCATGCGGCGCGGTGCGGCGGCAGCGGCGGGCAGCGGCGTGGGGTAGGGTTGGGGTGCGTGGCGTGCCGGCCATGTACCTGCATTGTCCGGAACGGCGGCCCCTGTTTGGGGCCCCGGCATTGTAGCCTCCGACCCCTCCCCTCCTGGGGGCCCCACCCCACCCACCGAGGGGTGTCTACACCTCTGCGACTCTGCGGGCGCCGGAGTCGGCCCTTATGGGAGCGTGATGCAGAATAGCAGACGCAGGCCGGACAAAATATGTCAGAGGGACGCTGATGATGTGCTGTGCGCTGCCTGAACCCACAAGCGGTGCGATAGTCAGGGATGCGTGAATATATCCGAGCGGCCGCGCAACACTCTACTCTCCCGGATTGACCGGGGCAGCCGTGGGCAGCCGCCGCTGCCGCCGCTGCCGCCGCTGCCGCCGCTGCCGCCGCTGCCGCCGCTGCCGCCGCTGCCGCCGCTGCCGCCGCTACCACTTTCCCTCCCGCCCACCCCATCCACTCGACTGGAGTGTTGCGGAGGCGCTAGAGGGCAGGGCTCCGCAGGGCTCGGGCTCGGCAACACGCACCCAGCAGTCACGGGCGTCCGCCAATAACAAACGAGTCAAGTGGAACGCAAGCTTTCGCAAACTGGCCACAATTATTGTTGTCAGCAGGGCCGCGTATTCGCCTCGGCCACATGACGTCCCTGCTGCTGGCTACCTGTTGTGTTCTTTCAGCTTACGCACAAAGCGGAGCGAACGCCGAGGGAGGCCAAAGAGGGGGAGGGGGCAGCCGAGACTGTTAGTTGTGGTGCCGGTGGTAGAGGGAGGGAGAGAATGAGGGAGGGAGAGAGGGAGAGAGAGAGGGAGGGAGAGAATGAGGGAGGGAGAGAGGGAGAGAGAGAGGGGGATGCCCAAAAGCAATTCGCCACAAGGTATGGTGCTCGGCGCCGCTCGGGTACCAGCAAGACTTCACTCTCAGCGCTTCTGGCCCGCGCCGGGCTACGCTGGCTACGCTGAATCAAAAAGAATGAAAAAGTCAGAATCATCGCCAATGAGGCTGCTCTTGTGCCCTTTTAGACCTCCCATATGAGCCTATATCAATTTAGGCAAAATTTAGAACCCAATTGATATCTTTTTGGCAAAAACCAGGAAAGCCTAACAAATAAATTTTGACCAAAAAATAAAGTTTTTCTTTTCAGTAGCAGAATGTTGGGACTAAACTCTGAAAAGAAGTGCCAAAAATTACAATTCAAGTCTACGATTGCCCCATCGATCCCGATGCTCAAAGAACGAGCCTGTCCTTGAACGCGCACTAGCGTTCTCCGTGCCTGTCTTGTTCACTCTCAGCGCGCTTACGCCGGCTCAGGAACGCACTGCGCCCCGCTGCCTCGGTCTCAGCTAGGCACGCGGGAGTTGGGCTCTGGTAATGTAGAGATCGTAAAAATATCACGCCTCCGCTGCCGTCTGCGATAAGACTCGCAATAGAGAGAGCGGGCCGCGGATCAGCGTCCCAACCAGGGCCACTACTCTCTGTCTCTCTCTGTCTCTGTCTCTCTCTCTCTCTCTCTCTCTCTCTCTCTCTCTCTCTCTCTCTCTCTCTCTCTCTCTCTCTCTCTCTCTCTCTCTCTCTCTTCTCTCTCTCTCTCTCTCTCTCTCTCTCTCACTCTCTCGCTTCTCGTTTCTCTCGCTTCTCGCTTCTCTCTTTCTCTCTCTCTCCCTCTCTCTCTCTCTCTCTCTCTCTCTCTCTCTCTCTCTCTCTCTCTCTCTCTCTCTCTCTCTCTCTCTCTCTCTCTCTCTCTCTCACACACACACACACACACACACACACACACACACACGAAATCAGGACTGTCGAATAACAGCTTTTCTGCGGCGGCATCCCCCGGCGGCCTAAACAGCGGTCCCCGTCCTGCACCGTCGACAAGACCGTCGTCTCTAATGCGGCTTCCTGGCGCCAATTAGCAGCGCTCATACTTCCGTCCCGGTCCGTCCCGGCCGCGGGTCTCTGGTGGGCAGCAACAAGCGAGCCAGGCGGGGCCAGGTGGGGGCAGATCCCACCGGCCCTCAACGCCCCCGGCCGCGTTGTAGACACGCGCCGAAAAACAGGAGACATGGCCTCAAACTGCCAGCGCACAGGACGGCTTCGCGGGGGGGGGGGGGGGGGGGGGGGGCGCCCCCTCCCCGCCCATTTTCCAGCTGGTTTAGGCCCCATGTCGTGCGCGCGCGGTTTCGCCCCGCAAGTTGCCGTTAGCGGCGCCCTGTCTCTAAATATCCTCTCTAGGAACACTACTTGGCTGCCGCCACCCAGCCGTGGCCCAGGCAGGCAGGCAGGCAGGCAGGCGTGCGACAGAGACGGCGCGCGGAGGAGTTCCGGCCCGGCGGCGCGGCC
Organism: Odontothrips loti; assembly: GCA_038380765.1. Classification (NCBI taxonomy): domain Eukaryota; kingdom Metazoa; phylum Arthropoda; class Insecta; order Thysanoptera; family Thripidae; genus Odontothrips; species Odontothrips loti. The sequence continues at coordinate 14,005,241 of CM076244.1, read as the reverse complement.
AAGTAACGTTAGCAGAGTTTCAGGGCCTCGCGTTACCTGCGCACACGCAGGGAGTAACTCGCCCCCCATGGGGCCCGGGGGCGCACACCTTGACCCTGAACACACAATCACTCCCCACCTCACACACCGCAAACTTGGCCAATACCACGCAGTGCAAAAGTGTGAACATTAAAGGCGCACGGGAAGCGGCCGGCCGGGCTATGCTGTGCCGCCGTGTGCCGTGTGCTTCCTCGCGCACGCACTTGTGCATCTTCGGGACGGGTGTTTATTTTACCGTTATGAGACGCGAAATCAGTTTGGGAACGAATTAAAACAAAGCATCCGTCTGGCAAGCCGCAGCTCTGCAAGCGGTGGCAGCAGCAGCGGCAGCGGCAGCGGCAGCAGCAGCGGCAGCAGCAGCGGCAGCAGCAGCGGCAGCGGCAGCGGCAGCGGCAGCAGCACAGGGAGCCGATCGGGCCGCTACTGCTCTGCGGCCGCCGCCTCCCGTTCGACGCGAATCCGGAGTCCGGAGCTGCCGCCGGCTGCCGGCTGCCGCGGGGAAAGTTCGGCGGAGTGCGCTGAGAATGGCAGAAGGCGGTGGCGGGGGTCGGCGGGGGCAGAAAGTCTGTTTGCGCTGAGAGAGGCCTGCATTAGCCGTCCAGCTGAGCTCGAAGAAGGAGCAGCTTAACAAAACAAGCGCCACCGCGCGCTAAAATGGAAGAGTGAGTTTGTGTTTTCAAGGTTCGCGGCAGCAAAAGGGACAGCGGGGTGCGGCGGGGGGGGGGGGGCAGCAGGTCGCCGACAAGGTCACGACGGGCCCCGCAGCCCACTCAACGCCGGAGAATGGCCGTGCGACGTGTATCGCGTAACGCCGATCTCATCGCGGCACTGGCGCAGTCGGCCCATCTACACCCGAGGTGTCTCGGCTGGCACACGGCACTCATCACTGAGTACGCCCTGCCCCGCCCCGCCCTGCCCCGCCCCGCCTCACACACCCCTCGGAGCGTGATCGCACCTGCCTAGGGTTTCCCGCCGGAACTACCGCCAAGAAAACTTTTCGGTCGGACCGGTGGGGGTGGCTGCCGGTACGTACGTAATTCACGATCTTCACCGCCGAATTCGGCCGGGAAGCAGAGCCAATGTCCATTAAAGATACACGCCGAGCTCGGCTGGAGTGGAGCGTCAGGCGGCAAGCCCGCTGGTGTCGGGCCTGGCGAGGCGGGGCCGTGGCTATGGCCGGGGCTCGGGTTCGGGGCCTTTTGGGTGTAACCGACGAGAACGGCGTTTTTAACGACGGCTGGTCGTCCTCATCGCTTTTCCGAACGCGTGCTCATCCCAACCCCTTCCCCCTCCCCCTGGGCACGCTCACACACAAGGTCAGGGGGAACAAAGGCGAAGTCTATCACGCCACTGGACCACAGAATGTTTGCTCTTTCTTGGATCTGGCTAGGCCCGGCTGGGTCCCGGGCCTGCCGCCGGCCCGTGTCCTCCCCAGCCCAGCTCGGTCCGGCTCCAGGGCTCCAGGCTCGGCTCGGTTTGTTGGCTTGGTTCCAGAGATGCGGGTAGCATTGAACATTGCTTAGGGCGAAAGCAGGGGCCACAACCGTAGTCGGTGGAGAAAGGGGGGGGGGCACCAACGTGCACCATGAGCGAACCACCAGGGAAGCAAGGCGAGTAAAAGTTCCGGAGACAATGTTGACTGCCGGTCGAGCAATTCATTCGGTTTCAGCGCCTGCTGCAGCTTACTCGGTAGAAATTTCATTGACAAAGTTGGATCAATATTGAGCAGGGAGCAGTATGTACACTAGGCTGAGTGCCAACATTTTACCCATCTACATTCGGCCGACGCTCGCCAGCGGGGCTGTTCAAATAACACTAACTGACAGGTGTTGAGCCCTGGTGATGGCCTTGGTCAGGAAGTGAAGTACTGAATAACATCCGTATTCGGGAAGGAGTGGCCTCCCAATCCGTTCAACAGCCCTACCAATCCAGCGACAACAAAACACATAAACTCCTGTGCCTCTCATACACCGATAAAGTCCATGGCTTGTGAAGTGAATAGCTGGAGTCCAAAACAGATAGACGTAAAACCTGTCAATTCGAGTTCCACGCGCGCCACCGCGTCGACCCCAAAAAACGAATTAAAACAGCGGTTCAGGGGGGAAAAGGTAAAAAAAGGCAGAAAACAACGCGAATGCGCAGAAATGAATGCTTCTGTCTTTTTCAATCCGATTGGGATGCATCGGTGGAACAAGAAACAAGATTATGAGAAAATAATGAAAAAATATATCTGCTCCTAGGATTATCCATGGTAGCGGTTCACTGCATCAGTTAGCGACCCCGGTGCCCTCATCACCATCACTTGGCCATCCCACCATCATCACCGCCCCACTACTGTCCTGCCGATGCCGCCGCGACCATGAAGGGCTGCAATGTGACAAGGGCCGCTCCCAATTAATCGCAAGGCACGCGATCGGCGAGAGTGATAATTGGGGGGGAGTGTTATCGATAGGCCCTTTGCCCTTTGCGGCCCCGGTGGCCCTCGGCGGCCCTTGGAGCCCCCAACACGGCCGCATGCCAACCCTCTGGTGCCATCCTCATTTCCGGCATCCTCGTTGGGGGCGGCAGGCAGCGGCAGGCAGCGGCAGGCAGCGGCCAGCGTGCGGAGGGACAGGGTCGGCCGGAAAAGCACGGTTACGCGCTGGCGGGGAAGGTCTAAATGGGAACACTGTGAAACGAAATCGACTGCAGTCAAAGTAAGTCTCATGGAACCCACAACTTCGGACGCAGCCGCAGCACTTTTGATACTCCCCGGGGAGTCGGCCCCGCTTCACAGAGGGCAGCACAGGAACACCGAGATGCAGAATCATGCCATGAACTCGCAATGCAGCACGCATCCATGTCATGGCACGCCTCATCGTTCTTGTTCTTATTTTTTTATCTCTCTTGTGCCTTTTTCCTCGTGCCTAGCCCCGTCTCTCTCCCTCCCGCTGGCTCGAGAGCGCTAGCTTCGCCCTGAGGTACCCGTATATCAAACTCAATAGAGCGTTCCGCACGCCGACTGCGAGGAAAGGCGAGCTGGGGAGGTCGGATCGGGGTCCGAGCTCAGAGTCCCAGGTCCCCAAGGCACAGCCGGCACCGCGCTCCAAGCGGTAGGTCACCACGGAGCATCTCTTATTGACATGCGCGCCCACCGCGCACAGGTTCTTGGGGGGTCAAAGTGACTTCATTCAGTAGCTCTGGCGGTTCAATCCTTTTCGCTTTGTAGTACGGAGGAGGTTCTTTAGCATGCCACCAAAACGTCTCCCCCTTCGAAGAAGACAACAAGGGCGGCAGCGGGAATTATACTTCCCTTTTTTTAAAAAAATGTTCATTTTCTCCGCAGCGAAAAGAAGATATTCGCTGAGAGGTGGGGTCTGCCAGGTCTGCTCATGAATCTACCGCGCTGACACTCCAAACTGCAGCCGCGGCGTTGCGCTGCCAGAGCCTACTTAATGAATGGCATCAACACAAGCCGCTGTGCGTGGGGCTGCGGCAGCGGGGGGGGGGGGGGGGGGGGGACCTTACCTCTCGACTGCTGGCCTGCGGGCCGTGGGCTGACGGCAGGCACAGGGTCCATCAAGTATCACTCCGAGAGGAGGGCACTTACAAACACTTCGCGCGCGCTGGCATATTGTCGACGGAGGATATCAGTGCCGGATTCATCTGCGATGCACCTCTTTCATTTCAGGCCGCCTTATTGCATTCTGGGCGCACCGCTCCCGGCTGAGAAAGCCGTGGAGAAGTGATAAAACTTGCATGGCCACCCGGGCGCTGCCGCACTGCCACAGATATACCTCTGGCCGCCTCTGGTGACGCCGGCAACCCTTATTCCCCGAGCTTATCGCACTGTTTCGTTCACATTTCCCTCTTCTGTGACATTTACCCCGGAGGGCATTTCCTCTTAGATATTGCCATAAATATTGGAGTCAGTGCGATCGTGGCCCGATCCCTGCCCGTAAGGCCACTCCGCCGTGCCCGGCCGTGCCCGGCAGTGCCCCAACCCCGTCCCTGGGGACGCCCTCTCCGACCGGACCCGGTTTCCACCGAGAAATAGTATTAATAAAAAGCGTTTCGAGGCGCAGCAGCGCGGCGGCACGGCACCCCAGGACCCGCGCTGCTTGTGCCGGACTCCAAACAAGATGAGTTCGCAGAGGGCCGCGGAGTATCTGGGAGATTGGCCTAGGGAGCGCCCCGGCCGGCCCCGGCCGCTCCGGCTGCAAGGCGGCGCCGCAGTTGTTTCACGTTATTACCGTGTCGACAGTCCCCCAACTGGAATCTCACGATCGTCGCTGCAACTTACTTGGGCGTGTGAAGCGCTGCACTACAGTCCCCCGTTTGGTCCGGAGGCTCGCGTGCCAAACCGCAGTGCCAGGGCCGTGTTTGTCCCGTTTTGTGGCTCGGTCCGCGCACAGCGGGGTAATCACACCCGCGACCTCGCTTCGAAGTCTAATTTATTTCGTCTACTACGATTCGAATTCGAAGTCCACTTTGTTCGCTCAACGAAAGTTGGGGATTCGGCGCCCTTATCCTGACCGTGAACGACGCTAGTTAGCGCCAACCAGAAGTGGATATAGTGAAACAAAACTTTTCACACCGACTTTGACAAAACAAATATTCGTACGGTGAAAGGCACGCGAGGCGACGAGGCGACGAGGCGACTCAGATGGTTGACGTCCCCCCCGCCTCCACCACAGGCTAAGCGGAAGATCAACGTCTGGCGGACAGGCGGCGACGCCCCGTCCCATCGGCTATTGCGGCCAATCCGGCTCACTGTCCAAATATTGCCCCATGATCCGAAAGAGACAAATAAAACACACCGGCCAGCCGACAGATTGCGCACAGTCCATCCCCTTTAGCTCCCCAAGTACATTACGTGCAACTGCACCGTATGCAGCAGCAATGTGTGCACTTCACTACTGTGTGTGTGTGTGTGTGTGTTAGGGGCACCTTCAAAGTGTTGCGCACTGCAGTTTAGTTGCCAGTTTGGGTCGGCCAGCAGCATCGCTCGCTACAGTGTGTACACACACACACACACACACACACACACACACACACACACACACACACACACCGAGTAAGCTCCAACAGAACCCTACTGGGGCGTCGAGAACTGAGAGTCCCGGAAGTGGTTCCTGCTGGTGCAGCTACAACACCCTCCGGTCTCATAAGAGGGCGTTCTCACACTCTAAAAACCTCACAGCTACACTGTTTTTGAGTTTGCAACGTCACGTGACAAAAATTTGCAACGTTGCATTGCAGCGTAGGTTGCTAAAAAACAGTGATGGTCGTCACAAATTTTGAGACGTCCATCACAATTTTGTGTGACGATCGTCACAACGTTGTAACTTTGTGATGATTGTTACAAAAACTTGCAATGGACGTCACAAAATTTGTGATGTTCATCACTGCTTCTTGCAACGTGTCACCGTTGCAAAAGTTTGTGATGAACGTTGCAAACCCAAAAACAGTGTAATACCCACAACAACCCGCACTATATGCCAACGCATCTGGATGCCGCAGTGCGCCTGCAGAGTAGAGGGTAGGCAACACGAGCACACGCATGCATTGCTCCGAGGGGGATTGCCTACCTCCCAGGCTGTCCCACTCGGCCTTGCAGTCGTGCTCTGTGGGGCCTGACGGAGTGGAGTGGAGTACAACGTGGCGCGCCTCTGACCGAGTCAGCCATTCGGGCCGTGTGTTCACACGCGGTGTGTGGGCAGCCAGCAATGTATTGGTGCGCGGCGCATAAATGCGTTGACATCAGGCCCCACGGGGGCCCCCCGCCTCCCCTCGAGGGCCGCTGGGGCCGCGGGTACAGCCGGGCCCGCCGTGCCGCGCTGACTGACCCAGTGCAGAGCGCCGGGCCGGCCAGCAGATAATGCCCGGAATCCGCTGCGTGGTGTTGAGTGCGTGCGGGGCGGCACTTAGTGCACAGAGCACGTTTCTTTTTCGTCCCTGAAGGGTCACGGTTATCCCCCCCCCCCCCCCCCCCCTCCTCTCACCCCATCTCTGACTCTTTTATACACAGCGGGCTTGAATAAGGCGGCGGGTGTACCCAAAGACTAATTTATGGCCCTACGCATATTATGTGAGAATTTCACGCACACGCAAAGGAGCGCGAAACGCTTTTGTAAGGCATTCACTCTGCGATTTGCAGGCGTTTACCTTGCATATTTACCCGCTTTCATCACCCCCTCCCCCTGCCTCTTCTCTACCTGAGCAACACGTTTATTATTTCACCCCCCCCCCCCCTTACCTTGACATTCACATATTTTTTATTATACACATTGTGTATACTGAGCCAAGCAGAAGGCGTGGGCCCGTGTTTTACTTTGCTAACCAGTGTTGTAGACTCACCTGTGCACAGTAAGAGCAGCACCAGCCACAAGCAGAGCAGCAGCCTGTCCATGGCTGAGGGCTACGCCGCTACAGCATGGCCAGCGGGGCCCCGCCGGAGCCCTTGTGGGGGCGCTAGCCGGGGGCGCTGTGGGCCCCCGCGCCCCATTCGGCTGCAACAGAAACAGAGGGAGCAGGTCAGTGGGCGCGAAGCATCGCGGCAAAACACAGCACACACACACACACACGCGCGCACGCACAGACATCACACTATCAGCCTGCCACTGGCTATGCTGTGCCGCTATCCACCTGTCGAGCAGGCTGACACGCACCGTTGGGTACCGCGATTATCGCAGTAGCTCTCTCTCTCTCTCTCTCTCTCTCTCTCTCTCTCTCTCTCTCTCTCTCTCTCTCTCTCTCTCTCTCTCTCTCTCGCTCTCACTCCTCACTTTTCAGTTCACTCACACTATGTAATCCTGACGCTTCCCTCCCTCTTTTTATCTTCAACCCCCCCCCCCCTCTCTGTATCTCTCCTTCCCTCCGCGTCATAGTAGGTGAATCCTGATCCAGCGCTGATTGGAAAGCGGCTCGGATCCCCCTACTTTCCGTCCTCTCAGTTTGTCTGCTTTACGACAAGCCCTCCCCCCCCCCCCCCCCCCCCCGCCTCTCCCCATGATAGTAGTGTAGGTGGTTTGGAGGTGGTCGCCACTGCAAGGCAAGGAAGCATCAGATCAAGACGCCCCCCCCCCCCCCTCTCTAGGTCCCCCCCAAGTTGGGAGGGTGAGGGGGGTCCCTGTGGGTACAAAGCTGTGGCTGCGCAACGAGCCGCGTTTAGTACAAGCGGATAGCTTGGGGGGGGGGGGGTAGGAAGGGGAGAACCGCGTCGCCATCCACTGCGGTGGTGGTTTACTACCCTTCGACTCGAGACCGTAACCGCGACCAATAAAATAAACATGGCGGCCGTTGGGTACGCCGAACTGTGCGCGGGCATTCGCTTTCACACGACGTCTGTTGATTAGAAACAGGCGGCGCAGGGTAGGTCGAGGAAAGAAAGAGGCAGGGGTGGTCGCGGCTCCCTCTTGGTCTCTTATGGCCGCCTTGAGCAGGAAGCGAATACGTTCGGCAGCGCAACGCTTGAGCCGAGGGACGGTCTGAGGAAGGGCGTGGGGAGGTGGGGAGCGCGGACATGCAACGGTGTCCCAAACTTGGGCGTCTCGCACGCTGTCATGGTGTGTGTGTTGTGTGTGTGTGTGTGTGTGTGTGTGTGTGTGTGTGTGTGTGTGTGTGTGTGTGTGTGTGGGGCTGCTTCCGTCAAGCGTCGTCACGCCGTAGCAAATGCTCCGGAGACACAGAGAATTGCACACAACTCTAACCAATCTCACGGTACGATACAAATGTGTCGAACTATGTGTCACATATTCGAGCATGGACTGTGCTGTGCGTACCGTGAAGCGAGGTGAAAAAGAGGGGATGGGTCAGGATGCTGACGGACGCAGGGAGCGACGGTCTCAGTACGGTGGCTGCGGGTGTGTGTGTGGGGGAGGGGAGGGGGCGGGGAGAGGTCGGGGGGGTTGGTAGGGGATGCACTCACACACTTCTGCCTGCAGCGGCCCCAAACGGACCTCAAAGTTTTGGTAAGGCGCGAACACGTGCTGCGGGCGCGGGCCGCCTAGTAATGGTGAGATCGATTTCCCAGATGTGCATGCGCTTAGCAGCAGGAATTCTGACAGCGTGAGAAACGAAACGATCGCTCCCTTCTTCTTCTCCTTTTTCTTTTTTTGTTGTTGTTGTTGTTGTTGTAAATTCGCACCGAAGGCTGCTGCTGCTACTGCCTCTGTCGAAAGTTCTTTTTCTTTTTTTTTTATGAAGAAGAAGAAAATGAAACAGAAGGTCTGGCCGACCATCGGGCCGCGCTGCCTTGACCCACATAGCCGTCTGAGCGCTCCTTCCGAGTCCGCCGCTGCAGTGGCGCGCGCAGGTTGATGAAATCTAAATGTTTAGTCACTCGATTGACGGAGCGGAGCAGCGGCCGTCTCAGCAGTTTGGTAATTTGAGGAAACTAGAGAGCGAGAAAAAGACAGCTTGATGGAGAGAGAGAGAGAGGGGGGGAGAGCAGAGCGTGTGTGTCAGAGAGGGATAAACTGAGCAGTCGAGCTCCCTCTTATTCCTCTGCGCTCCTTAATTCGAGTTTGAGGCACGCATCACTCTCACCGCGCTCTTTCAGAGCCGTTTCCTCGTGGAGCTAAAATAACGAGGCCGGCCGCTCGCTCCTCATCTTCAAGTAAAATTGGACGCGACTTTTTCACAAAGAGCCGAGACTACTTCCGGGACGGAGCTGGCTCCAGACTGCAGTTCAACAAACTGGCGGAAAACCGGTCAGAAAGGCAACGAAATGCACAGGGCGAGGATGGTAAAAATCCTACGAAGACTTTCTTTGTAAGCACAGAGAATCTCATGAGGCCTTGGTTGTCATCGTAGGATTGTACCAGTATGTTCTTCTTGCGGTTGGGGTGATGTAATTTCTCATCCAATGGACCGTTGCGTTCCAGGAAAATGCCATAGAGATTGATGCGATCATGCGTCGACCTCCTGCCCTTGGGGTGGTTGGCTGGACCCGGCTGGACCCGGCGGAACCTTGGCCACATGTCTGAAAACCCCATCGATACCCGAGCCGCGACAGGCCGACGCAGTTTGGGATGAAGCGGGGAGGGAGGGGGAGGGAGACAAGGCCAGCTCGTCGCAGGGGGGGGGGGGGGGGGAGGAGGTACAGAGCAGGGGAGGGGCGGCAAGGGCTGCGGCCTGCCTCTTCCGGAACATTGAGCTTGCTATGGGAGGCGGGTGCGGTACGGACGGACTCGGGCCAAACCTTCCTCCCTCCCTCCCTCCCTCCCCCTCCCTTTCTTACTCCCCTACCCCTACCTCCGGCATGAGCTCACTCCACCAACCACGGATAAAAGGGAAGGGGCCTCAACGCTTGGCAAAATGGTTTGCCAGTGGAAATCGGTCGGTGGGCCACAGAAGCACCTGGCTTTGGGCTTGTCCCCCATCCCACTCTCACCCACCACCGCCGATGGGGAGGGAGCGAGATAGAGAGAGGGTGCAGAGCCTGCCCGGGCCAAAGGGCGCGCGCGCGCATTGTCTGTCTCCTTCTGCACCGCAAGGGAGACGCATGCGCGCTTTCTCACTCTCACCAACACGCTCGGGGACACGAGCACGCACAACTAGCGAGGGCTTAATGGAAGTTTGGCGAGCGTTATTGTTTTCAAGTGCGAGAGAGAGAAGGGCAGTCAGTGAGAGGAACAAGATGCAGAGTGTTTTGGAACCGGTCCAGGGAGAACGAAAGGAAAATGCGTCGGGGTGCACATCGCATTTCGCATAAGTTTTACTCCCCGAAAACAAATCACAAACATGGAGGAAATCAAAGCAGAGAGTGGGAGGGAAAGAGAACTCATTTCGGCCGCAATTGGTGTGTGATTTGCAGAAAGGGAAATATGCCGTGTTGGTGGTTCATAAATAGAGAGACAAAACAAAGATGACTGACCGGGACGTAATCTGAAGTGAATCCAGCCGAGCTCATGCACACTCTTGTCCCTTCACTGGACACGCTGTTCTCGCCGTGCTGCATGGGTGACCGCCTTGGCAAAGTGCAAGTGATGCACGAATTGGTACGCCCAGACCATCACGTCCAAACTGCTGATTCTCTGTCTCTGTCACCCGCCTCCCTGTCTCTCTCTCACACACACACACACACATTAGAGCAGGCCTTATACGGCGCGCCCCAGCCCAGCCCTGCATACTCTGCCTAATGGACCGCTATACGCACACAGCACCCCGCTGTCTCCCGTTCTCTCCCTCTCTCTCCCCCTCACTGTTGCTCCATCTCTCTTTGTTTCTTTCCATTTCACTCCCTCCCCACCCCAGCCAGCCACCCCCTTTCACTCTATAAACTCTACCCATTCCATCACCCCTTCATCTCTGTCTCTGGCCCCCTCCCACTCTGCATGTTGATGGTTGTCCGACGACACATAAGTGAAATGTGGGCTGGGCCGGACACCGGCAGTGGCGCCGCCCGCCCGCCCGCACGCCCGCCCGCACGCCCGCCCGCCCACCCGCCTGCCCGCCCCGCTTGCACGCCCGTAGCTCCGCGGCAGCACCTCCCGAGTTGCGCGTGCTCTGCCCCGGGAGCAGCGCGGAGCCGGCGGGGTCGGACGGTGGCGCGCAGGACGTACACAGCAAATCGGAATACCTGAATAATTTACGCCCTCCCGAGCAGCTCTCTCGTCAGGTTACAAAAAAAGAGGGGGAAGGGGGCGGGGGGTCACTTGTGATAAGCAGCGCTGCCGAGTAATTTTTCATTACGTATCCGTTACGTATTTAGCCGTGCCGTGGGCGGCGCTTAGATGGGTGACCGATACAGCATTATTCAAACGACGGGCTCCACGAACAAAATCAAAAACGGAATGAAAGCAAACATGGGAGAGCTTGGATTAGGAATCTCGTTTGGTGAGGTAAAACAAAAATACCAAGCGCACCAGCGGGCCGCAGATAATGTAGTTTCCTTTTCCCCCAGCAGTAACAAGGTGAGAGCGGGTGGGTGGTGACCTTGTACCCATCCTCTCAGCGATGTAATCTTCGCGGCCGCCCGATTTACCATTCAGTTTGGTGGTCCCCGGGGGCGCCGCGGGGGGTCTACCCGATACCTGGCGCCGCCTGGCGCCGCCCACGTGTCCGACTAGTGGACCGCTGCTAGCCCGCGCAGGATAATTGACGTATGGCATCGAATGCCGATCCCTTGAATGAGGGCGTTCGTTAGGTCGCCATTCAAACGACCTTTCTCTACCCGCGTGAGCAAAACCGCTCGCTCGGCTCGGGTGGCCGCGGACCATTCCGGTCACAATGTCACGGGGGGCGCGCGGCCGCAATCCCCCAAGAGTGACCACGGCCAGAGGCGGGGGCGGCGGGAGCGGCATTGAACTTCAAATGGACCCGTCGGCCTCCATTCGTCCCAAATGCCTGCAATGGAATTAAAAGTGGAGGACCCCGTCGACCCCTGGGACACTGCTCACCGCCCCCGGGCCCCCCCCCCGGCCACCCCCCAGCGGGGGGCCGCACGCCGCCAAGATGCCGTGCCGTGCCGTCCCCTGGCACCGACAAACTCACCCGACCACCCCGATAGACACTACCTCCGGCAAACATTTCGGCACAACGTTTTGATTTCTATACGATAATCCACGCACGCATTTCACACGCACTTTGTTCTCATCCCGGCTGGGTGCCACCTGTGTGTGCGTGAGCCCCTCATATGTGAGCCCCGGCTTTGCTGGCTCCACCCCAGCCACCCTGTGCCCCCCCCCCCCCCTCCGGCTCCTGGAGCAACCGCAGCACCAGCTGCCCCGCCTGACTCCCGTGCTAATAGCACGCAACGCGATAATGGGAATCGGGCCGGCTGTTGCCAGACATCATCCGCTCGCGATGTTGTTGCGCTGTTGTTGCTGCGCCGCCGCTGGCCGTAGGTGTGTGTGTGTGTGTGTGTGTGTGTGTGTGTGTGTGTGTGTGTGTGTGTGTGAGGGCGCGCGCGCGCGCGGCCAATAATTTGCTCGCACAAATCCTGTGAAATAATTAATACATATGAATGTGTCGAGTTTGCGGCGGGCTTCCTGTAATTCTTCGCGCCGCACACACATATATCGTAGCCGTGCTGGACAGCCGCGCTGGACAGCCGCACTGGACAGCCGCGCTCCGCTGTCATGTGTTCGGTTTCGGTTTTCGTTTTACTTCCCTTCCGATCTTTCATATTGTGCTTTGGGAGGATGTTGGTGGAGATCCCGCTGCCTTTGCTCGCGTGAACTCAAATGCCTCCAGCCGCAGATCAGCACCAACACCACGTCGAAGCGCCAAACACGCCTAAACGGCCGCCCCTGGCTCTGCCGAGCCGATTCACATATCAGCGCCGGGCTTTCCATGCAAATCTTTCGTCAGCGGCCCCGCGGCCTGGCCTGGCCTGGCCTGGCTCCGCGGCCGGGCCCCTCTCCTCCCATTGGCTGGCTGACGGCCGTGATTTGGGGCCCACACGATCCCCACCGCGATACGCCACTTTCTTCTTCTCTCCTTTATCCTGCTCAAATATGAAGCAGGGCATAACTTGATGCTTATAGACGTTTCGGCCGTGCGCGAGGAGACACTACAGCGCGATCTCCCATCCCCTCCCCTCCCCACCCCACCCGGCCCGAGCCCGTCCACGCGGCGACGCCACGGCCCAGGGCCGAACCGCTCAAAGACTACTTCTTCAGGGCCGAAAGATTAAAAAAATACGCCGGGAGGAAAAAAATTAAAAACACAGAAAACTGGGATAAATAACGCACCGTGTACTTTTTCCGGTGCGCGTTTGGCTCCGCGGTCCAAAGTAATCCGATATAATGTGTTTTTAAAGAGGCAGATGGAGTAACCCAGGCCGGCCCGTCTGCAGCGCACGCAACTGCCGCGGGAGAGCCAGCCGTCCCTCACAGACAAGCGGCGGCACGCGGCGGCACGCGGCGGCACGCGGCGGGTCACGAATATAAAAGGGAGAGGCGCGCGCCAGACTCTGCCGCAGGTGCGTCTGAATTACGGAACACAATATTGTTACGTTCCGGAGACCCCCTTCCCCCTTTTCTCCTGACTCGCCCTTCCCCCCCCCCCCGCTTTTCTTCTATGTTTTTCTAAACTTAAATTTCCAAGCTGTGAGAAATAATTTATTATCAACACTCATCGTTCCGTTAACGAGGGCGACTCAGTGCTGTAAGCGCTCTCTCAAACACTCTCGCGTTGGCCCAACGACTGGTCAGCAGACACGCAAGGCCGCAGTATTGACTCCCTCATCTTCAAATCAATTTTCCGGCGGGCGGTGCGTGGCGCGGCGGCTGCGATTCACGTATCGCTTTAATCGGCAGCTGCGCGTGCGAGCCGATTAGCATGTGTGTGTGTGTGAGTGTGTGAATGTGGAGAGGGGCATGTAGTTGTTCACGCACGCCGCGGTCGCCGGACCGTCAGCCCCCCCCCCCCCCCCTCCGAGATGGAACGGAACGGCATACATTTAGGAGCTCGACGATGTGGGAATTTGATTTCGGCGTGTGTCGGCGGGGCCGGCAGGGCTCCTCGGCGGCGCGCCGTCCGTCTCAGCGGGAGGCGCGCGCGGAACCACCCGCCCCGCCCCGACGCCGCCCTATTGGTGGCCGAGATTGTTTTTTTCCCGGCGGAAATAAAAACGATTTTGCTGCTGCAGACCCAAAGCGGAGCGAGTTCTTAGCGCAGCCGGCGATAAGAACCTGGTGGAGGAGAAGCAGCGGGCGGGGCGGCGGGGCGAAGCGGGCGAAGCGGGCGAAGCGCGGAGAAATATGCGGCCAACACGAAAATAACTGGTTCGGCGTGCAAACGAGTGCTCTTCGCCGGTTTCCCGCGCACCGCAGAGCCGGGCAGCCGGGGCCTGTAAGCTGTAGGCTCCCCGCGCGTCTTAACTGCCTCGCCGCCTATCCTTATAATTGCAGCGACAAACGCTTCCACCGCCATTCTCTTCGTTAGCAAATTGGAATGGCAGTGCCACCACCGCCGCCTCTAAGTCAACCGCTTATGGATCGCCGACGCCTAGCGACGGCTCAGGGGGCGAGGGGGAAGAGGGGGGGGGGGGCAGAAAGTTCAATCGCTCGCGCGGCTTTGTTTCGCAACTTACAATAAAATCTCTCTCGCTCCGCCGGTTCCTTCCGCGCCGCGTCACCAAGATGAGCAGCGCAACGGCCTGGGGCGCGCGAAGCGCGCGAGAATTTGAAAATGGCGCCGCTGCACCGTCGACAAACGCGAAAACGCCAAACGTGATTGCGAAATAATTCACCACTGAATGTGCGTTTGCGTTCTCGGAAAAGAATCCCGAACACGTATACTATATTCGATATAAACGAGGCGTCGGCGATGAGCATTATGCATTTCCGCTGATGACCGCAAACGGTTCGCGAGGCGAATTACTGTTAATGGGTTTGTACGGTGCGGCTGCAAGGGCTGTGCCTGCTCTGCCCTGATTGTCCCCGGCCGGGCAGCCGGGCCTAAGTGATTCATCAGATGGACTACCGCGCGGTTGGAACAGCCGCGCTCTGCCGCTCTGCACCTCGCGGCGGGGGGCCTTGTTTATGGCGGCCGCCATGCATAATGATGGCAAATATAATCGCTGTCCACATAAACGGCGCGGCCGCGGTCCAAATTAGGGCGCCGCGTATTGACACAAGGCGATGTGAGCGCACAGATTTTGTTTGCCATGTCTGAAAACACACACGACAGTAATGAACATATCACATTGCAGTGCCGCGGGCAAACAAAGCGCCAGTCCCCGAGTCGCCAATAATAATACGGCGATCCGTTGGAAACTTTCCACAGCGGGGGTTTCGGAGCACTGATCAGGCCAGAAATAGGTACACCCGCGAAGCGAACGCCAGCGAGGATGGTTGGTGCCGGAGACAGACTGCTCTGCACGCTTGTCCCACTGCCGGGGAAGTAAACGGCGCATTTGATTCCATTTTCGCTCAGCCGCGGCGCAGCTTCGGCCGGGTCAGCAATATCATCTTGCAGAGATGAATGCTACAAACTCAAAGCTTTGAAGAAACAAAACGGAGCGGGAAGGAGCGGGCACTTTGTCTGTTGTTCCCGTCCCATTTTCAGCTGGCTCTTAATTCAGAGCAGTCCTGATCATTCCAAAGTATTTTTCACACACACAGCTTAAAAAGTAAAAAAATAAATTTGAAAAAAAAAACTTGTCTAGTTTTGGTATTCTTGAAAAGAGTGCAGAGGCAGGCGAAGAGATACGTGATGAGGGAAGAGAGTCGGGAGAAAAGAGGTGGGGGGGGGGGGGGCAGTGCGGGGTGACGGGGAGGGGGGAGGGGGACCGCGGGCGCTGGAGAACCCACTACCCGCCGACGAATATCGAGTGACACGGAGATTAAACTTTTGCGTCCTGAAGGAATTGTCTCGGGGGGGCTTCGGAGCCATCCAGTGACCCACGAACCTAAAACCCGCAGTAAAAAAAAAAGAAGAAGAAAAAGCGCTGTTTGCGTCAATCAGTGGAAAGATTGCCAGGGCTCCCGTTTATGTTCTGTTGCGTGGGTGGGTGTTGCTCAGCTGCTGAGGTCATAACAGCGCGCTTCAAACGTCCGGCTCCTTAATATATTATTATGGAGTGCTCATAAGGCAAGTGGGCATACAAGAGGCTCACTGAACCCCTTGCCGGGGTCACCGGCCCTTACCATGGAATCCTCTTATAGCAAAAGTCGGCGTGGTTTAGGGGCATGTAATGCTTGTAATTACAACAGCCAACATATCACCTAGCGCACTACTGCACTGTGTGTGTCTGTGCGCGCGCCCGCATGTGTGCGCGCATGGGCTCGAGGCACCCGTGCCGACAACATACGCCCATGAGATTTATCCCCCAGAGTGCAGCGGCGATGGTGCGCCAGAGAAGAGCAAACGCGCCCATAAATTATCGGACCATGTAGAAGAGGGTCGGGTACTACATGATGAAAAAAGGGCCGGGGCCTCGGCGGGGGCCCCGATATTTTAAGGAGAAAAAGGCGAGGAAAAGTAGTAGAGGATGCGCTGGCTGTTAGGGGGAGGGATGCGCCTAATATGGACAGCACACGGCTTCCTTACCATCAAAGGGATCCCAGGAAGAGTTCAGTGGAACGAATTTACTTCTTCCCGTTTTCGTTATTTCTTTTCCGCCTGACGGGCGCGCGCGCCTTGCCTAGGATATAAATTGGACCGCTTCAGAACGCTGAATCAGAATGCTGCCATTTCTATACACAGAACACAAATTCACTTTGCGAAAAAGGCGGTGGAGGAAGCTTGCGGGGCGCCGGCCGGGCGCCGGCCTCTGCACAGGTCCGGGGCGGCCGACGCGTCCGGCTGACGATCGCCACGCCACGACCCCGAGGCCCTGCTGCTGCTGTCTCCGAGGCCCACAACGACATTCAAACGCGCCTCCTGCCGCCTCCTCCGGGCAATGGCAAGGAAAAGAAGGGGGAGCGAGTAAAATAAATACACAATGGTGGGCAAGCCGCGACAACAAGAGCGCCAGCTGGGACCAAAATACCCGGGGCGTGGAGGCAGAGGCGGCCGCAGGCCGAGGAACTGCGCTCCTGGAGGGCGGCCGGGCCCAGCACAGCACAGCACAGCACAGCACAGCACAGCACAGCACAGCACAGCACAGCACAGCACAGCCTAGCACAGCACAGCACAGCACAGCACAGCACAGCACAGCACAGCACAGCACAGCCTAGCACAGCACAGCACAGCACAGCACAGCACAGCAGGCACAGCACAGGCACAGCACAGCACAGCACAGCACAGCCGCACAGCCCCTAGCACAGCACAGCACAGCACAGCACAGCACAGCACAGGGCTTAGCACAGCACAGCACAGCACAGCACAGCACAGCACAGCACAGCACAGCACAGCACAGCACAGCACAGCACAGCACAGCACAGCACAGCACAGCCGGCCCCCTGGGCTTGGGCTGGGCTCTGATCGCGTCGGCGGCCGGGGCCATTGCCATTCATTCGAACGTCGTCTTTTTATTGTCATTATGCGGCCCTCTAGCGGCCCTCTAGCGGCCCTCTGACGCCCCCGCGCCGCCCCCGGCACGGCCCCCGGCACGGCCCCCGGCACGGCCCCCGGCACGGCCCCCGGCCCGCCTCGGCCGCTGAACAAAAAAGAAAGTGAGGCAGCGGGACCTATTTTCATTACGCCGCTGGGCCCGCCAGCGCCACCGATATCGCAGCCGTGCGGAGAGGGGCACTCGTCACTAAACAGCAGTGCATGCGAGGTACTTT
This sequence comes from Odontothrips loti, assembly GCA_038380765.1. Taxonomy (NCBI): domain Eukaryota; kingdom Metazoa; phylum Arthropoda; class Insecta; order Thysanoptera; family Thripidae; genus Odontothrips; species Odontothrips loti. Next base: position 13,988,037 of record CM076244.1, on the reverse strand, counting down.
CGGGTGCTTATATTTTTGGGCTCCAGGTCGAGTGGCGCATTCACAACGTATCACGGGCCCACCGCTGAGTGTCGCCGTACCCCCCGATAGGAAGGCGCACGGAGTTTTGCGCGGCGCAGATCGACACAAAGACAGACGCAAACTTTGCACGCGGGACGCTTGGAGGACAATCCAAATAGCTGGGGGCTCATTAAAACCTCCGCCCGATGGAATAAGGAAGGTACCCTTGGAAACGCCGATATCGTGGGGGAAAAAATCGAGGGGGAAAAAAACAGAATCCGCAACGGACCGGGCAGCCGCTGCCAGTGGCCAAAATCCCCGTGAAATCGCCATCTTATTTTCTACCCCTATGAGCCTCTCTGGAAACGGCGTCGAGCAGTGCGGCTTGCCTGCCTGTGGCCCTGCCTGCCTGCCTGCCTGCCTGCCTGCCTGCCTGCCTGCCTGCCTGCCTGCCTGCCTGCCTGCCTGCCTGCCTGCCTGCCTGCCTGCCTGCCTGCCTGCCTGCGGCCCGGAACCGGGGCACCGCGCCGTACTCGTACACACGGCCCGGCCTGCCCGATACCAAACCAAAGCAAACTTTTTCCTTTCCCTGATACTTTTATCCCTGGCACCGCACGGCCCTCGACGTTGCTGACGACCGCATGGCGGGGCTGGCCGGGCAGGGCCTCGGGTGACACCCTCGCAACTCCAGTGACCGCAGCAGCAGCAGCAGCAGCAGCAGCAGCAGCAGCCCGGCGGCCCTAGTGCTGTGTTTTGGAATAAAATAAAAACACTTGGCTGTGGGCGCTGCCTCCAGCAGGCCGACGCCAGCAGCACACGGCAGCGCCCCGCCGGCCGGTGAATGCGGTCGACACAAAGCAGACAGAACAATAGCCGCCACCTGCGCGCCCAACTAGTGCGCACGCGTGTACACGTGCGTGTGTGTGTGTGTGTGTGTGTGTGTATGCCAGGTCAGCGTGCGGTTGAAAAGGGGTGCCAGCCGGACAGCTGTGCCCGCGGGCCGGGGCGCATGTGCGAAACTACCGCTCGGGTCAGCCGGACATTTGGGCCGAAAAGGGGAGTACTTCCAACGAGCGCACGCACACATACCGCCTGCTGGGTAGGCAGCCACATGCAGGTGTGTTGTGCGGGCTGGCCTACCCCAGCATTCGCAGGCGCTCGGCATGGCGCAGGGGTCCTGTTCGCTTTCGAACGCACTCCAACGGAACTCCGCGGCCCGGAGCGCCACTACAACATCAAAACGGGTCGCGTAGGCCGTCGGACACTTGAGCGCTCTTGAGCGACAGCCGAGCTCCGCCAGACCCCCACCGCGAACGCCTCTCTGCCGCCGTCCCCACAGCGGGCGCGCACCGAGCGCCATTGTTTCCCAGAAATTCGACGTCGTTTGTTCTAAAACAGAGTGCCGAATTAAAATCTCCATTTACTGTTGGGCTGGGAATTGCATGGCATTTTTTTTTCTCCCTCTCTCTTTAGAGGGAGGCAGCAGTCCCACACCTTTGGAACCCCACCGAAAGCGCAGAGGACAACACCGGCGGTAACGAGGGCGGGGTGCGGGCCGGATACTGGCGGTCTGCATGCGTGCCGCCGTGCCGGCCGGGGGGCGGACTCAAGGGCGCCGCTCCTACACACAACGTCTTCCCCCCTCCCATCCTTCCCTCCCGAACAAGCAAACATTTGAGCAAAAACGCCACGGGCAAATATTATGTGGCGCAGGCACAAACATTGCCGGGGCTGGCCGCAAATTATTTTGATTGCATAGTGGTGTTTTGTGTGTGTGTGTGTGTGTGTGTGTGTGTGTGTGCGAGAGGGAGAGCGACAGAGCGACAGAGAGAGTGAGGCAGGAGGAGAGGAGGAGGCGGCCGTTGTTAAGCGCCCTGCTCTCAGCGTACGCGGCGGTGCGGTCGCTGGTGAAAGTGAGTCCAGAGGGCGGGAGGGGCGGGCGGCTGCCAGGCAGCGAACACCAGATACAATGACACACGCACCTTCCCCCCCCCCCCCCTCTCTCTCTCTCTCTCTCTCTCTCTCTCTCTCTCTCTCTCTCTCTCTCTCTCTCTCTCTCTCTCTCTCTCTCTCTCTCTCTCTCGCTCTCTACGACATATTTTTAAGCGACGCTCTCTTTATCG
>CM076244.1:13980914-13983414 GCA_038380765.1 Odontothrips loti | reverse complement strand
AGCAGCGGCAGCAGCGGCAGCAGCGGCAGCAGCGGCAGCAGCGGCAGCAGCGGCAGCAGCGGCAGCAGCGGCAGCAGCGGCAGCAGCGGCAGCAGCGGCAGCAGCGGCAGCAGCGGCAGCAGCGGCAGCAGCGGCAGCAGCGGCAGCAGCGGCAGCAGCGGCAGCAGCGGCAGCAGCGGCAGCAGCGGCAGCAGCGGCAGCAGCGGCGGCAGTTCTCGACGAGTCACAAATCCCCAAATTACACGTCGTCCCTTTCGAGAACTGTGTGAACGCCACACGTCACTTGACGAGCAGTGCCCGCGAGTGACCGAGCCGACCTCACCTAGCCCCGGCAGCGCTCGGCTCGTATCACTCACATCTTCAGACTGGGTCGCGCTGCCGCTCCCGTGTCATAACTCGCCTGGGCCACACACGTCCCCCGAACACGACACACGACACGGCGAGCACCTGCGCCGAGCACCGCGGTGTGTTTCGCTGCGTTTGGCAGTCGCAGTGCGGTTAAACTACTACCTCCACTCAATCGCGCCGGGACTGCTACTGCGCTCGGACCGAGCCGGACCGCTGCCCCGGCCGCACACAGGCGGACGGCACGTACACGCACATGTGTGCGGACGGGGCGCGGCAGTCGGGTGCGGACCGCACACCGCAGGCGGGGCCATTGTCTTTCCGTCGTCATTGAACGTTTTCAATGTGTCGCCGGAAAAGGAGCGGGCGGATGGCAGGCGAGGAGCGGACACACGCGATAGTCACGGCTGCACGCTGTGCGCACGCTGCGCACGCTGTGCGCACGCCAGAGGTGCCGGCGCTCCGTATCAGCTCACGACGGCCGGGGTGAAAAGAAAAATACAATTTAAAAAAAATTGAGGGCGGCAGTCAGTGAGTTAGTCAATGTCAGGACGCGGTATGCGCGCGCCGACATGCACGCTACCAGAGTGTTGTTGTTCTTTTCTACCTCCAGCACACAGCGCAGGGGGGAGATTCAAACAAATGTGCCTCGGCCGGGAGGGGAGGTGTGCAGCCGCAGCCGCATTGCCTACCCTCGACCCCGCGGGCGCACTGCGACGTATCCGGTCAACAAAGGCACATCTTTTTAGCGCCCGCGGAGAAAGGCACATCTTTTTAGCGCCTGTGAAGAAAGGCACATCGGCAAAACGACCACCTCGCCCCTCACCATCCGATCGCTGGTGAGGGGCGAGGAGGTCGTTTTGCCTTTCTTCACGGGCGCTAAAAAGATGTGCCTTTCTTCGCGGGCGCTAAAAAGATGTGTCTCTGTTGACCGGATACGTCGCCTGGGGCCGGTCCCGGGCCTCACCGCGCCGCCACACCGGCACCAGGTCACACATAACTATGCATGGTGTTTTCCTGTGATTTCGCCGTCCGCTCGTCAGTCTATGTCAACACAAACTTTTGTTGTCGGCAGAGATACGCTTCCTTTGCCGACCACATTTTATTCATTGGCAGGCAGCAGCCGACGAGGCCGTCGGCTTTTGACACTCGGCCGCGGTAACTTGCTGTCGGCGTGACGGCCCGGCCCGCCTGGATTAGTCACACACCTGTCACTGCTGTCGCATCACGGCAGGCCGGCTCCCCTCTCTCTCTCTCTCTCTATCTATATCTCTGTCTCCCTTTCCCATTTCATCATGGCAGAAGAAGAGAGAGAGAGAGAGAGAGAGAGAGAGAGAGAGAGCGAGAGAGAGAGAGAGAGAGAGAGAGAGAGAGAGAGAGAGAGAGAGAGAGAGAGAGAGAGAGAGCGAGAGCGGGAGCGGCGATATACGTAAAGTTGTCCGAGCCCAGCCGTGGTGGGCGTTGTGTTTGTGGGCCGAGGACGCTGCGAAGCGCCTCGGCGACGCAAAATAAATGTTTCTCGTGCTAAAACATCCAACGCAAATTGTATCATGGCGGCGCGGCCCCCTCTCCCGCTGCGCTGCTGCCGTTCAATTCCGGGCCGCCGCTTTTCTTCCCACATAGTCTTCACAATCCCGACCCACCCTCGCCCGGCCTTCCCCAGCCCTTCCCCCCTCTCTCTTTCTCTCACCCTCTCTGTGTCTCTAACCCCGGCCTGTGTTTTGTCTGTTTTAGACGCGTAACCCAGAGAGAGAGAGAGAGAGAGAGAGAGAGAGAGAGAGAGAGAGAGAGAGAGAGAGAGAGAGAGAGAGCAAGCTTCGTTTTACAAACAATGAGCAGCCGATCCCCATGATACTACTGCGTGCGTATATGGGATGACCAGACAAGGGGGGGAGGGGGGTAGCATACGAATGCCGAGGGGGGGGGGGGAGGGGGGGTCACCGGGGGTCCCCGAGCGCAAAGGGGTGGCACAATTTGACGCTAATTCCCTAGGGACGACCAGACCAGGGCCTCCCGTTCTCCTTTACACCTTTTAATAAAACGAAGCGAGTAGCGCAAGGGCGGAGGGAGAGATATAGCGAGCACGGATTTCCTTGTCATCCAAAACGTAAGTCGGGGCGGAAGACCTTTGTTTTTGCAGCCCCGAGGAAACCGT
>CM076244.1:13860914-13975914 GCA_038380765.1 Odontothrips loti | reverse complement strand
GCGCGTCCCCCGGCGCGGCGCTGAGCGGCGCTGAGCCCCCGAACAAGTGTTCCCCGCCACCCCGGATATTAAAATTTCAAATCCCAGAGACCGGAGGCCGCGCCACTTAGGCGCACCTGAGACACGACAACGGCGCCGGGCAGGGCCGGGCCGGGCCAGGCCGGCGTCCCCCGGGGAGCAGAGCGCAGTGCAGGAGGTTACTGCTCCCCGGCGGCGTGCCGCCCCCCCCCCCCCCCCCCCGTCGGCTCCTCCCCCTCCCTCCTCCCCCTCCCTCCCTGCCCACGTCATCCATCTGGCGGTCGTCATTCCCGATCTTCATCAAGCCCAAAGGGATGAACGGACCAACGCACGGGTAGCGTCAGGGCCAGAGAGATCGCAAACTCCTCCGGACTCCGGAAAATTCACCACAAATCGGCAGGAGAGATTCGCATCCGCATCACGAGTTTGTGTCATTGAATACGCACATTTCAAAAAAAATAAAATGCCACCGCGCAGCTATGTAAGTGCGTTATTGCACCGTTTTGTCTACCCGCCTGTAGGGGCCAGGTCAGGTGGCAGCGGCCGCGCGCGGTCAGCTCCGGTTCGACCCGAATCGCGCCGCGGCAGCCCCATATCCATCCCGCTGGCAGGTTAAAAAAAAAAATTCCCCCACCCCGCCCAGCGGCCGCTGACACTCCGCGGGGAGGCAGGCCAGAGCAGCTTCCCGGACACACATTTCCTCATGACCTCCCTCGGATCAGCGGGGGGCGCTCCACGCACACAAAATCCACGCAGCTGCCGAGATTCGATTTGGAGGAAAAACCCGCGAGCGCGCGCGTGGTGGGTTGCCTATAGCCCCCCTCCGCTTTCAGCCCCCCCCCCCCTTCCCCGTGTGTTCTGCTGTAATGGAAACAAATTGGCATCCACCGGGCGCCCCTCGGCCCGCGCATCATCCCGGGCTCCAGACCCTTCCACTCCGAAAAAAAAAGACGGGAAAAAACTTAGAGGCCGCAGGAGACGGGCGGTGTGGGACACGCTTTGTTCATAATTGATGACGGGGCTCCACAAGGCTCCGCAAGGCTCCGCAAGGCTCCGCTCCGGAGTAAATGCGAATGTCGTCTGTTCCCATGTAGGGGCCGCCTGACTTGGGTAGGTCGGTGCGGTGAAGGTCGGATTGGGTTAGGTAAAGGGCTGGGCAGGGCTGGGCTGGCGGAGCAGGAGAGCGCCTCGGCGGGGGTTCGGAGCGGCGCACATATCACACCACTAGTGTCATCGTGTGCATCGGCGTGGCCGTGACGCGCGGGCCAACCCTCGGCACGGACGTCTTCTGGAGGACCGGGGCACAACTTTCCAGAGGCTCCGGCACGCAGCGACACGGCAGGGCACGGCACGGCACGGCACCGGCCCGACACACTAGCACCCTTGTCAGCCGTAAGTCCCCTGTCGGCTGTCCGGGAGAGCGGCAGTGGGAGAGGGTCGGACCCGGGCCGAGAGAAGGTACCTTCTCCTTGAGACGACGTTGCTCCAGGGAGTCTTTGCTCACGGCAACGAAACGTCGGCATGCAAACGCAAGGTGGAGCAAGGGAGAAAAGAAAGGGCTTCGAAACCGGTACAGCAGCAGCAGCAAGCAGCAGCAGCAGCAGCAGCAGCAACTCCGCCGGTTCGATACGTAATCAGGGAAATGATCCGCATTTTCTCTCTCCGTTCCGAGAACATGTGGGCTGAGGGCACTGTACCGCTGTGGATGAATCCGCGATCCAAAGGGACCCGGAATGGTGGACCGGTACGCAATCTATTGGCGGCCCCCTGCCAGCCCCGGGCTCCGGACTCTGGGCTCCGGGCGGTGGTTTGGCCTGACCGCGCCTGCTCTCCCTGCGGCCCCGCCCCCGGCCCGCCCCCGGCCCCAGCCCCCTAGCTGCGGTCTGCTCGTACGGACGGCCCCGCCCCCGGCCCGTATGACGACCGCACCCGTCAGCCCCACCCGATGTGCACTGACATTTTCGCCATTATTACAACCATTACTGAGAGTTTCCAAATGGGTGCGATCGACGCAAAAATCGTGTGTTCAAAACGCACGTTTTATTTCCTACACTGCAGTTACACACGCGCACGGCGGGACACCAACTGGGACCGGCGGGCGCCGGCAGCGGCCCGCATGCATACACAACGCGGCAATCAGCCCCCGCAGCCCGGCCCAGCACGGACCCTGCGGACTGCCGAGGCAGGCGGCAGGCGGCAGGCGGCAGGCGGCAGGCGGCAGGTGTTGGGTCTTTCAGCCCTCGGCTCAAAAATTATCGATTCGAGAGGATGTGCGAGGACCGCGCCACCATATACCCCGCCCGCAGCCCGAGGCTAAGCCCGTCCTAATCCACGCAATAGCGCCTCTCTCTCTCTCTCCCTCTCTCTCTCTCTCTCTCTCTCTCTCTCTCTCTCTCTCTCTCTCTCTCTCTCTCTCTCTCTCTCTCTCTCTCTCTCGCTCTCGCTCTCGCTCTCACTCTCTCTCACTCTCTCTCACTCTCTCTCACTCTCTCTCTCTCTCTATCGCACATGGCTTCTGCTCGCTAACCACCCTCATCCCACCATGTCCCCACCGCCCACATTCCGTCTTCATCTATCCGCACATTTCCTTGGTGGCGTCTCATCCCCACTTTTTCCGTTACCCCGATACTTGAATCTGACTTCAATATCGCGCTGTCTCTCACCTCCAGCAGCCCCGAGTAGCCGCCTCCCCACCTTCTCCTGCCAGACATTTTTTTTCACCCCTCTTGACTTTCGTGTCGGGCCGCTGTGGCCTGTGCTGCCGCCTACCGTAACTAGCGGTAACTGGTGATCTGCCCGCCCTCGGCCCGCCCAGGCGGATCCTAGATTTGAATGCGGCCGGAGCATTGTGTTCGGGCCCAAGGGCCTTGGGGGCGGGGGGCCTGGCTGCGTGGATGCGCCACTAGCCTCTCGCGTTTGATGGAGTCCTGTCTGGCCATTGACACCCCCGTCCGGCAGGTAAGCCGATCGGGCCTTCAGGCAGCGTCCATCTTTCAGGATCTGATCTCCTTCCTCTGGTTCTCTCTTTCCCACACCCTGGCCTGGCCTCTCTCTCTCCCCCCTCTCTCTCTCTCTCTCTCTCTCTCTCTCTCTCTCTCTCTCTCTCTCTCTCTCTCTCTCTCTCTCTCTCTCTCTCTCTCTCTCTCTCTCTCCCCCACTTGCCCTCCCAGCGTGCCTCCCGGCCGGCGGGCGGGTCTCCGGCTGCAGCCGCATGCTCATGAAGTACACTTTATTGGACGTGTTCCAAAGCCCATGGCGAGGCCGATGCGTTCCGGTGGCGTCCTGCAGGGCCTGCAGAGGCCCTTTACCCAACGACTGCCTTCGGACCCTGATCACAACTTTATCATCGCGCCAAACAAATTACACGGACTGGATCAGGGCGGATGCCAAAACGCCCGGAAGAGGCAATTTCCTCGTCCCCGTTCTTCGACTTGTTTTCGATGCCACCCTATCCCTATATCTCTCGGCCGACACAATTATTTCCACATTTTTCCTCCGCCGGATAGAATTTCCGTGTTCGACGCCGTAGGCGGGGCTACAGTTTTCCTGACGGGATCCCGCGGGGACCACGTGCCACAGCTGTGGTGGTTAGGGAGGCGGCCAAGTCGTCCCGCGGCCCCTGCAGGTCCAGCAGCGGGGCCCCGGGGTCCCTGTGGTCAGCGCGCCCGACAGCCCCGCACGCCCCCGCAGCCCCTGTCCAGGCCTTCCCCACCCTAAACGGCCACACCTGTCGGGCACAGGGCCAACTATTGTGTCAGCTCTGCCGCAGCGCTGTCCCAGCCATCACAGCGTCCCCCGCGCCTACCCCCTGCCTCCCCCCCTGCCCCCCCCCCCCCCCCCCTGGGCCCCCATAGGTCCCCACGGTGCCTACCCATTACGCCGCGTACTAAAGTGGCCCCACTGTCTCACGCCGAGTCGGTCACTACGTATTCCATTGTACCACTCAGGTGGGCCAACCACCGCTGGCCCCCCCCCCCCCCCCCCGCGGCGGGAATGCTGCACCCACTCCCTCTCTTTTCCCCCCTCGTGCTCCCCCTGCATCGTAACAACCTCTTTATGCACCATAAAGCTGCGTTATTGGTCGTGAGGAGCGTATACGGGACTAGGTTTGCATGTGCAGGTGAGCTCCATACCGGCGGCATACCGGTCCCCCAGACCTCAGCCCGGCCCGGCCCGGCCCGCCAGAGGACTGCTCGGCTCGGCGTTTCCTTTTGCTTGAGGGTCTGGGCGCTGGACTCGGCTATCCATCATTTGGAAATGTCCCGCACGGCCGTCCAACCCGCTACGGAGCGCCGGAGCGCCGCGCATGCCGGGTACGTGCCCGGGGGGCACGCCGGGTAGAACACCAGGCGGGTGCCGTCGGGACCCTTTGTAGTAGAGAGGGAGAGAGAGAGCGGGGAGAGAGGCCGAGGCGGCAGCGGTACAAAGATAGATAAAGACAGATGGATGGGCGGCGGCAGACGGCGGCCGGCTACACAAGTTTCCCTAACGGCGGCGGCGACGTCAGCCGTACAAGTCGGGCATAGGCAACCGCAATGCAGCCCAGCCCGGCGCGTTGCCTACCCACGGCACCGCAGGCGCACTGCGGCAGGCAAGTTCGCGTTCGCTGCCCTCGCTATTATTGTCCGCGCCCCATACCCCCCCCCCCCCTTACCATCCCGTAATTAATTGACATCCCGTGAGCGAGATTTCTCACGTCCGGCGCTACATAGGCCCATATATTTCGGTCGAATGTAAGTGGTCCAGCCGCGTTTTCCGGTTGAAAAATTGGATGATCGACACCCGGAGAATAGATGGGCGGCGCTGGCTGTAGCGGCGCTTCTTCTTCGCCGTCTGGCCAAGGCCTGGCTGGGCCCGGCCCCCTCCTGTCTAGGAAGACACGGGCTCCCTATTTTTCTCATGTCATGTCGCTGCCATAAGCAAAAACAAAACCACCAGCAACAACAGCAGAACGCCATGAGCGGCGACGCCGCCGTTGTTGGAGGGTGTCATCAGACCCTTTTCGCTCTCTCGCTATTTTTTCCCTTGTTCTTGGTTTCTTTTTTTCCCCCTCTTCTGCTTCTGCCCCCCGCTCTCTCTGTCCCGTCGGGTTGTTGGCGCGTCGGAAAGGGCAGGTTTCGATCTCGTTGTGTCTGGAGACGTGGAGGCGAGTATGGGAGCGGGCCAGCGCCGGTGCTGCCGGGGACTTGTCCGGCGGGGGGCGGCCGGGGGGCGGCCGGGGGCGGTCGGGGGCGGCGCCCCACGGCCAGCGACAGCCAGCGGCAGGCGTCGCCTTCACACACTCAGAGCAAATGGTCGGGGATCGGCGACCAGTCGGCTTTGCACTCGGGTTTTGTTTCATTCTCTTCATCCTTCTCTCTCTCGTGCAGCCGGCGCCCGGGGCGCCGCTTGCTTGTCCGTCCTCCCTGCCCTCGGCAGCGCCGCACGCCCCGCCGCACGCCCCGCCGCACGCCCCCCCCCCCCCCCCCCCCCGGCCCGCTGCCCGGCCGAACTCTTGACTTTACGAGCTCGACAGCGAGGCCTCGACATCCGAAAAAATTGTCACGGACGTTTCATAAACACGGCCGCACGGCGGTCCAAGCGCCGGCGAGGGGGGAGGAGGAGGAGGCAGGCCCAGCCAGATTAGGAGATACGACCCCTTTACGTCCGGCCTGTGTGTGTGTGTGTGTGTGTGGAGAAGCTACGACAAGCGGGCTAAACGAAAACACCATGACTTGCATGAGAGCAGCAGCAGCAGCAGCAGCAGGCAGCAGCGGCAGCAGCAGCAGCAGCCCCCGCCCGGCGGCCGTAGGCGTGCGGCCAGAAAAACACACAGAACAAAGATTCGATATTGTTTGCGGCGGCATCCCCTCCGCCCCCTCTCGTCCCGGCTCTGAAGGGCCTATCGATTGGTGCGCTGTGCCTCATGGCTCATGCCTCATGGCTCGGGTAGCGCGCAGTGATAGCTGCTGATTGTCGAGTACGATACATGCGACTCCTCCGTGCAACGTGCCGTGCTATGGGAGAGCCCTCATCTTGTCGAAGATGGAAACTCTCCTGGCTACATCAAAGAGAGAGAGAGGGAAGGAGGAGGTGGTGGGAGAGCGAGAGGAGGGGAGAAGGGAGGGGGAGGAGAGAAAAGGCAACGACATCAGCGGCCAAACTTTACAAAAACACAGAACGACCCCCAAGAGCGCCACTTTCACTTTGGCGAAAGCCTTAAAGGCCGCGGATGCGTTTTGGAATCGATTAAGCAGAGCCGATGTGAGGGAAGCGGCCTGGCCGGGGGCCTAGCGGGGGGTGTTTCAGCCTCCCCCTCCGGGCCTCCGGGGGCCTCTTGCCGCCGTGCTCTCCATCAGCGACCCCCTCTCTCTCCGCTCTTCTTTCCAAACTGACCCCCCGAACCCCTTCAGCCGGAGCGGCGGCGGCCAGCTGGATTTTTACAGGCGGCCGCAGCAGCCACCCTCTTTGAGGGACTGATGGCCCCGGACGGTCCGCAGGCACCCGCAGGGCCTGCAGGGGCCGCAGCAGGGCAGCAGGGCCGCAGGGCGGCAGCAGGGCAGCAGGGCAGCAGGGCAGCAGGGCCGCAGGGCAGCAGGGCCGCAGGGCAGCAGGGCAGCAGGGCAGCAGGGCCGCAGGGCAGCAGGGCAGCAGGGCAGCAGGGCAGCAGGGCAGCAGGGCCGCAGGGCAGCAGGGCAGCAGGGCAGCAGGGCAGCAGCAGGGCAGCAGGGGAGCTGCAGGGCAGCAGGGCAGCAGGACAGCAGGGCAGCAGGGCAGCAGGGCAGCAGCAGGGCAGCAGGGGAGCAGCAGGGCAGCAGGGCCGCAGGGCAGCAGGGCAGCAGGGCAGCAGGGCAGCAGCAGGGCAGCAGGGCAGCAGGGCAGCAGGGCAGCAGGGCCGCAGGGCAGCAGGGCCGCAGGGCAGCAGGGCAGCAGGGCAGCAGGGCAGCAGCAGGGCAGCAGGGCCCGCAGGCCGGGAGGGAAGGGCTCTCCAGCGCCACAATTTAATGCACTGACCAACAGCGCCAGCCGCGTTCCCCCATCCCCTGCCAAACGAGGGCGGCCCAGCGTTTGAGCAAAAAAAGAGAGCAAGAGAAAGGGAGGGAGAGAAAGAGAGAGAGAGAGAGGGAGGGGGGAGAGAGAGAGAGAGAGAGAGAGAGAGAGAGAGAGAGAGAGAGAGAGAGAGAGAGAGAGAGAGAGAGAGAGAGAGAGAGAGAGAGAGAGAGAGAGAGAGAGAGAGAGAGAGAGAGAGAGAGAGAGAGAGCGGAAAAAAAGAAGGGACGAGGACGCGGGCAAGTGAAGAGCGGTTGTTGTCCTTGGCTGAGAACAATCAAGGGATCGGCCGCGGAAGTCTCAACCGCGGCCAAAATCATCTCTCGGTCGGACAGACCCCGGCAGCAAGCAGTAGACCTCTGGGAGGTGAGGAGGGGGGGCTAAGGGGGCGTAGGCTTGCTAGCTTTGGTGAAGATGAGGGGCGATAGGGGGGGGGGGATCACCCCCCGGGGGCACCTTCATCACGGGCCTCACGCCCCCCCCCCCCGGCTCCCCCTGGCGGCAGTGAGGCGGTGGCATGACGCTGCGGAGCGCGGAGGCCTCGAGACCAGGTGAGAAGTTGGGGCAATTAGATCCCGGCCATAAGTTACAGGAGCGAGAGAGAGAGAGAGATAGTGGGGGAGGGGGACGGAGACATTTGATTACTCATCATCTTGAGCAGGGAGGATTGAGGAGGACGGCTGCCAAAGCTGCTTGGCCCGGACACCAATCGTCAAAGGACGGTGAGGCGCGAGACTCGACGATGGAGCATTTCCATAAACTCATTCATACTCCGCTTGGACCGCCACATACGCACGCTTCATCCCCATTCTTCGTCGCCGCCTTTCAACCCCCTCCTATTCCCTCCCTTCCTCCCTCCCTGTAGCCACATGTACAAACTGGCGTCAAAGAGCTGAAGTGCGAACTAACGACTGGGCGTGGCGGACCGTGTTGCCGTGTTGATGCCCTCATAGTCACGGCGCGGTACGGCACGGCCGGGGCACGCCACACCACGCGACGGGCACGCGGCGCCACGCGACGACGCCACGCGACGGAACGAGGCGCGCTACGGGAGCCGCGCCGGAGGCGGCAGCAGGCGGCCGCCTCCCAGCGCGGCCGGCGCAACTTTCCACAAAGATGCGGGGTCGTCGTCCCGACCCGTCCCGCTGCGCTTGCGGCGGCGCTTCCGACGTGCTGAAAAAGTCCCCCCCCCCTCCCTCTTCCACCCGGCCGCGCTGACTGAATGGCTTTGCTGTCGACGAAATAAGGCCTACCAGTAGTCGGAGACAAGTTTCCGAGCGGAAAGAAGGACAGCGACGTCAAAAGTGCCGTGGACGTTTACTGCGCGGGTACGACTCGGCACGGCTCGGCTCGGCACGGCACGGCACGGCACGGCATGGCTCGGCTCGGCTCGGCTCGGCACGGCATGGCATGGCACGGCTCGGCGCGGCACGGCACGGCACGGTGCGACACGGCCCGGGGCGCATTCGACACGAAGGGACTTTGCCAAGAATGTTAACATGACTGGAGGGCGATGCCCGGCGATACACGTCTGGGAATGAGCCCATCTGTGAGCGTGTACATGAGGAGCGCCGTAAACTGGTCCACGTCCACGGAAAAAAAGTGGAAAAAATAAATTCGGCTGCGGCACGGGCGTGGCGGTACATTCCCGGGGGTGACCGTGAGAAAATGTGTCTGCGTTGCGTTCCAGAGGACGTCCATTAGAGGCCCTGCGTGGACGTCGGACCAAAACTACCTGCTCAGCGAGTTGCGGGGGCAAGTGAATAAAAACATTTCTTTCTCTCCAACTGCGTGACACAAAGATACGTCGATGGGTTCAACTGCCTACTTATATTTGAGTGTTACGCAAGATGATCCCCGTAAATACGCACTTTTTTTCCCCCGTATTTTCAGAGAAAAATTTTTTTTTTTTCGCCCTTTCGGGGCTGGTCGACAGCCCCAGCATGGAGCATGACATGGCAAGGTTAGAGGGAAGGGGGAAGAGTGGGGGCGTGTCGTGTCGTGGCGGTGCGTGTCGGGGCGGTGCGGTGCGGCTGCCACCGGGGCCCGTGCGTCGCCGCCACGTCTCCTCTATCCAAAGTTGGCGCAAAGCCCCGTGTCTCCCCGAGCAAAACGTGATTCCAGCGGCCCTCTTCCAGCCCCCCCCCCCCCCCGAGCCGTCACCCTCCCGCTGCCTCCCTTCTTTCCTCCCGCTTCTCGCACTCCCTTGTGTGGAATGTTTTAAATATCAATGAAGAATAGTCCCCCAAAACTTGGAAGACACTAACTTGGCGTACGGGCGGGATCCCCTGCCGCCGCCCCCGGCTCTGGGGCCCTCACCCCACCTCACCCCCCGCCGGCAGTGCTGGAGCAGTTTGGGTGGGGGGGGGGGGGGGGGAGGGGGGCTGCCGCAGTCATGTGTGCGATCACAGCGCCGCGTCGCCCCGCGTACACGTCTACCTGCGGTGGCTTGTCCGTGGAGGGATGGCTGTCGACCTGTAATCTGCCCGCCCGCCCCGCCCGCCCCGCCGTATAATGTGCGCCGGCAGCAGCAAACACTTCCCCAAACTCCCACGATACTTTTACACGAGTATCCCCAGGCAGCGGCGGCAGAAATTAATTTCCCCGCGCCGCCAGGCCCCTCCTCCCCTCGGGACTGACGCAGCCCGTCACCTCACGAGGCTCGGCGGCACGTGGACCAAATTTTAATCATTTAAGTGCAGCCCCGGGAGGAGGAGAGAGCCGCCACGGGCAGTACTGAGGGGTCCACAACTCGAGACAATCAGTGTACACATTTCCAGACAATCAAACACAATCATCAATTACAAATCTTGAAAACTGCAAAGGAATGAGGCCTGGGCTTCATTTATTAAGGGCTTAAAACGGCCGTAAAAGGCTCTAACCAGTCTGAAATTTCAAATTTTCTGCAAATTAGGTGGAAAAATCGACACAATCAGCACAATCAGTGAACACTTTGGGGCAGAGTCGTGGACCCCTCGGTTGGGTGCGGCTGATTCTGGGTGGCACCGCGTGGTACCAGCCTCACTCCGGACGCAGCCCGTGCCCGTGCCACCCGTGCACTCCTACCTTCCGGCCCCTCAAAAAGATGACAATATTAATAAAATACACGCACTCAGACAGTTTGACAAGGCCGTCAGCGCGCGGGGCGGGGGCGCGGGGGCGCGGGGGCGCGGGGGCGCGGCGGGGGCGCGAGGAGGGCACTACGGCGGGACGTAGCCGCTATGGCACTCTCGCGCCCCCAGAATTACATAGTCGGATGCGACGGCCTGACGTTTTATGGGCCGAGCGGAAGTGACAGTGCAGCGTCGTCACCCCGACCGGTTTATGGCGCCGACGGAGAGGTACACGGCCCGGCCCGGCCTGCACCGCACCGCACCGCCGCCACAGCCACCGCCGCCACGGCCCGCTACCGTTTAGCAGTTTGCCACCTGCGCGCGTTAACGCTCTCCTTACGGCTGCTGAGTGCCACAGACCGCCGCACTGCTGAGGGAGCGCTGCCCACGTTTTGAAAGAGGCGTATTTAGATTCAGGTTCAGACTTCAGAGAGGCGGACAAATGAGACCGGAAACTGCTCGAGTTACATTAAAGGCGAGCAGAGAGTGGGCAGAGCTGCTCCTGCCCTGGCGCGCGAAGGCTGTCGGAGGGCGGACGGGCCGGACCGGACCGGGGTCCGGGTGGCGCCGTGGGAGTACACCGGAAGCTTGGCCGGGCAGGGCGGAGGCGGCGACCAAACCCCCGGCCAGCCAAGCCGCCAGCAGGACAGCCCCACCCGCCCCGGCCGGACCCGGAATTCTGTTGCATTGTTTTCGGCTTTTCGCCCGGTCCGTGTTCTTTGCTGGCTGCCCCTGCCCTCCGGAGGAGTGGGGCCTTAGAGGGGGGGGGGGGGGGGGGGCGGTTCCCCCCATATGGGGAAACCGTGGGGGACCCACGGGGGGCCCGTGGAGGACCAGTACAGCCCACGACAGGCCTACCCCGGCCCGGAACACGTCCCTGTTCGCAGCGGGGAAGGCGGATGAAAGAAGGGGGCGGAAACTAGGAAAGAAACTCAAGAAGACCAAAGAGCATAGGGGGAGGAAGGGAGACTAAAGTGGGATAATGATGGCGGAGAAAGGGCAGTGTGAGAGCGAGAGAGACGGAGAGGGGGGGGGGAGCAGATTTATCCTCCGGAGCTGAGAGCGGAGCGATGCGGCTCGACCGGACTCGCGGGGTCTGAGGCGGGCTGAGGTCGCGGAGTAGAGGGGCGGGGCGGGGCGTGCACGGGGTCCCTCACTCGCCTTTGCAGCGAAATTTTGAAATTCCAAACATTTCTTTCGATTACATTCGATTTTGATCCGCCATGTCCCAGCCTTGTTCCGCTTTGCTCTACGTTGTTCCGCCTTGCTTTACCTTGTTCTGCCCTGGTCTTACCTTGTTCCGAGTTGTTCAACCCTTTTTTCTCGTATGTTTCCACGAGTACATAGATTACGAAGATTACACGAGTTTACATCAAGATTACAGAAGATTACATGCACGAGTGAGGATCCCCTTGGGGGCGTGTCGAGCCGACACGGGTCCCGATGACATTTCCGCCACGTCCCGTCCCCGTCCCGAGGTCCCCCCAGCCCCCAGCGGGGCCCCGTCCCCAACCCCAGCCCCAGCTCTAGCCCCTGCCAGTTCGGTTCCATGTCTCCCTGCATCTCTTCCCCCCCCCCCCCCCCCTCGAGCCCGGCCCGCCCAACCCGATATCGCGGTCGCTGATGTTGTTGTGCTCGCCATCAGTCACAGATCGACACAAGCGGGGCGCGGGGCAGATGACCGCCCAGGACGGCGTCGGCGACGGCGCCGCGGAGGCGGCAAGGCAGGCAGACCGAAGCCAAGGCCGCGGGCACTTGACTTATACATAAAGCGGATTCCGCCGCCTGTCCGGGACGGCGCGGGTCCCCGAGGTCCATGAGGACGCCGTCGTCCGTGGTGCAGCGCAGTACTGGCTGGCCCCGAAAAGGGGTTAGGTCCATACGGCAGCGCAAACACAGATGGCGCTGCCGTCGCCCGCCGAGGACATGTGAGGCCGGGGCCGAGGCCGTGTGTCGTCGTGGTGCGGCTGCCCGGCCGCTGTCATCGGCTGCCCCGGCGGCTACCACTCCAGTCTCCTCGCCGCCGCCGCCACCACCCCCAGCGCCGTGCCGAGGGGTGGCCGTCGCGGCGCTGGCGGACGGATACTGGGCCACGGCGCTGTAATAGCCAATCAAAATGCACGGCGCGCGTGTTTAGGAGGACGAGCAACGCCGCCGCATGCGGCCACCGGCGCCACCGGCGTCACCCCTCGGCCCCTCCCCCCCCCCACCCCCTCCCCAAGCCTGTCCACTCCAAAGCGTTGGCTGGCGGCGGCGGCGCGGTGTGGCGGTGCGATTGGAAAATTAAAATTAAATTATTCTAGTCTGGTGTGGGTCCTCGAAGCCGAGCCGCGCTGCCTACTGCCGGTTCCTTTCGTCCTCTCTTCATTAGGTTTCCGGTTACGGACTTAGCACGCGACGTGGAGGGGGGGGGGGGGGGGGGTAGTCGTTACGGCGCATGTCTGCACAGTCTAATTCCCGAGCCATAACAAGCAAACAAGTGACTTCTGAGCGGAGCGGAGCGGGCGGCCTCGTATAGACCGCATGTCGCGCGGATGGAAGCACAACAAAATACAAAAAAATACAAAAATACAAAAAAAAAAAAAAAAATGGGCCGCGGGAAAAAAAATGAGAACGAAATAAAAGATAAAGAAATGAATAATATGTTGAGGGGCAGCAGAGTTGTTACGGGGGGATCGAGTCGTGTGGCACGCGCCCTTGACGGCCGTGACAAGCGCTGTCAGTGACGTCACGAGCACACAGCGGCACGCCCGGCCGCGGCCGTGGCTCAGTGTACATAATCAATTTTGCGACCCGCGGCACACACAAACTCGTCGACAAACATTTTTCCTGCCAACATTCCGGCGCGTCTCCACACGGTTAGGAGCCCGCAGCAGGGGAGGGGCGGGGGGGGGGGGGGGGGGGGGGGGCTGCGGGATGACGGGACGGACCCTTTGTAGGCGCGCGCGGTATAATGAAACGAGACGGGGAGGGAGGGAGAGAGAGAGAGAGAGAGAGAGGGGGAGAGAGAGAGACAGAGAGACAGAGAGAGAGACAGAGAGAGAGAGGCGCTCGCAGCCGCATCTCGGGTTCGCGCCGGTTCGCGCCACGCTGGCGCTGCGTGGTTCCTGCGGCCCGGGCTGAAGCCGCGGCGACAGGCTCCCCCTCGAAATGATGGAACTTATTCAAGGGAACTTAGCGGCAACTTGTCCAACGACAACAAAGAGGGCCTCACCGGCGCTGCCGGGCCGGGGCCGCTGGGGCCGCTGGGGCCGCTGGGGCCGCTGGGGCCGCTGGGAGGGGAAGCGGGCCGTCTGTCGCTAGGACGGAGCCGGTTCCGCTGGAGCGTTGGGATCCAAACAGGGCCGGGAGCGGCCGGAAAAGATCGGCAATCTTCCTGATTCTAGACTACTCTCGTTATTGTCCTCGTCTTCATAGCGCATTCATTGAGCACCTATATAGCTCGCAAGTTACTGTTTCATTCTGATGCAGTGACCACGCCTTCGGACTCGAAGACGTATATCTCGCCCTTGCCATCGAATTGCGCAGATGTCGTTTTCGAATTTTGCAAACGTGTCGCGGAGAGCAAGTTGGCGGTCGTCGGGTTAAGGCGGGGACATTCCGCTTGCGCGCGCGCGCCCGCGCTCTCTGTGGCTTTTGCCGAGGAAAGGGGTCGGGAGCGTTTTTCCATGAAGTTTTCTAATCTTTTCTCCCGGCTAGACTGCCGGCATGGCGCGGGGCCGCGGGGGCGTGGCGAGCGCCGAGTGTGGCTGTCGCAGGAAGAGCGGGGCGTGAGAATGCGTACCGAGGAAAAAAAAAAGAAAATGAAGAAGAAAACTGGAGGGAAGGGCAGACTGCGGGATTCAAGGAAGCAGAAATAAGCGAGTTTAGAACAAAATAGCGGCCGGCGAGCAGCTCTTGAAGCAAATGAAGCGCAAGGGCCACTCGTCTTCATTAGACGCCATTTCCGCACGTACGGGTGCCTCCCCACGCACTGGCGCGGCGCGCGGCTGGAGGGGCGGCTGGAGAACAGCACGGCCTTATTAACTCGTCTCCAGATCTCGTCTTCAGCAGATCGGGAAACGGAAATCAGGCTGATCGTGGCTGTTTACACGTGGCATTGCGCTTGCAGGCCACCAGTGTCGCCCAGGCGCGGAGCCAGAGCCAAGGGACCCTGCTGCCGCCTGCTTGCCCAAGCCGCCGCTTGTGCGAGGGCCAAAGTTGGCTTGTAAAATTTGGCTGCACTGCCGCAACGGTTGCAAGTGATTACATCATGCGGGATGCCGTTGCCACAGATCGCATTTCCATGGCAGTGGCTGCTGCTGCCCCTGCCGCTGCTGCTACCGCTGTTGCGGGCTCCCAGGCGAAACTATCCAATCTCGAATACAGCGAGCGGATATGACTTTGGCCTTTCTCCCTGCACACGAAAAAAAGAGGGACATTCGCTAAAAATGTGCGTCTTCGGATTTTGTCGCTCCTCCAGAATATTAAAAAAAAAGAAAAGAAAGATACGCCTGCTCAGTGAGCGAAAATAAAAATCCTCGAACAGAAAAAAAAAGTTGGGTGGTGTTAGCGCGTCTGAAGAACTGGGGTATAAGCTGACAGATCGTTGAAGTCTGTTTTCTGGATTAGCGGGCGGACTCAGTTTAATCCGGATGGCTCTTCAAACATGCATAAAAGGCTGTCCGAAAGACGAAAAGCGAAGGCTCTTCTGCCCTCTCTGGACGTAAAGGCACGTAGTGATGAGTCATTATTTGCCGCAATAATAATTCCCACAACTCCACTAATCTGCGGCAGCGTCGCACGACGCCGAGTTTTAGCAGATTGGGTTTCCAGATTAAACCCGCCTCCGGGAAATGAAATAAAGTGTTTCGGACGAAACAAAAGGGTGGGCACACAGCGATAAAGCGCGTGTGCTCCGAGAGGCCGAGGGGGTGGGGGTTCAGGGGGTGGGGGTGCAGGGGGTTGGGGGATGATAAGAAAGCGGCTGAGATGGTTCTGCGAGACTGGGCTGCCTGCGCCGGTACCACGTATAGATAGGTATCGAGTCATCCCGTAGTACCGCCGGCTCCCACCGGGTCCCCACGGTCTCGGATCTTATTCGCATTTATTTATTTTTTCCCCCCGCATCTCATATTGATTCGCATATCTCGGGAATCTTGGCGGTACGACACGTAAGAATGGGAGTTATTACACGAAACTCAAACTGGGAATCGAAGTGGGCGGGGAGTGGCAACACAGGACGGTCGAGGCCAGGCGAGAGGCTGCCGGTCCCGGTCACACTAACGGGTTGGGCTCAGGGCCGGTCTTTCCTACCCATGTCCGGCGGCAGAAATACTGACTATACACCCTTCAGGCCTGAAGGCCTGAAGGGGTTCGGACAGCGGTGCGCACGGGGGCCGGGGCCGGGCCGGGCCGCACCAGGGACTCGGGACTCCCAAGGGCTCGCCAGTCAAGAGGGCTGAAAGCGGTCAAAGGGCTTCAAAGCGATACAAACTATTCCACATCTGTTGGGGCGTAAGTTCCACGCGAGCTGGCCTCGGCCAGTGCGGTGGCCGCCAGGCAGCCTTGCGCCCTACACAGAAAAATGAAACTTGTTCGTTATGAATAATCTGCGTGCTCGAATTTGTTCCGCTTATCCAGTGATTCACTCGCTAACCCAAACAAACACTTACGTTGAGTGAGTGAGCAAAGAATTTGCTGAGACGGTGAAAAAATCTCAAGGCGATTTTTTCAAATGTTCAGAACTCACTCTCAGCACAAAATTCGATAACCATGCGAACCTATTTTTATGTGTGGGACCGCTTCGCCTCGTTCCGGTCTTGAACGGTGTACGCAGCCAACACCGAAGTAGCACTCGCCCGGGTTTGGCATAGTTCTCATCCTGCCGTTCGCCTAATGTTCGACCCAGTTCCGGCGAATAGCAGAGCGCTCTTGCTCATTCCTTCTCCTCCCCATTCATTCCCATCTATTGGTGTTCACTCGTACTTATCCACCCGACACGGTCACCGGCGCCCAACTGCGAGCGGTGTTTCGTCCGAGCGATCACCAATACTGTAAATGAGTCGGCCTTATTCAGAGGCATTTACTCGGCACTCATCCCGCCGCTCCGACCAAGGACGCCGAGCACGCCTGAATAGCGCACGCGCTGGAGTCAGTGAAAAGACGCGCCCTGCGTGCGTTAATTTCTCATATGTATCGGAGCACAGGCCGCGCGGCCACAAAGTACACGCCACCCAATCTGATAATACCTATGGCAAATTCACCTGCGCGCGCGCGCGGGTCTCAGCCCCGCAGTGCAACTGCTGCTATACGTGGGCGGCGGCCGATGCCGCAGTGGGGTGGACGCAGAGGTCACTCGGAGGGGTATGAGCGTTGAGAAGGGGCCGAGACCCGTACCAACACCGTCCCACACACACGAGCGACACGGTTTGCTCTGTTCTAACATTTCACGAGGGTAACATGGTGCTATATGCCCTTCCCATTGCGAGGGCCATTCTGCCCACGCACGGCCGGTATTGACTCCAGTTAGTTGTGCAAGCTACCGCGCTTCTTCTATCTCTATCTCGTTCTCTACTTTACCACCCTCCATCTCTCTCTCTCTCTCTCTCTCTCTCTCTCTCTCTCTCTCTCTCTCTCTCTCTCTCTCTCTCTCTCTCTCTCTCTCTTTCTCTCTCTCTCTCTCTCTTTCTCTCTGCCCGTTGCACGTCTCGTGCGTGAGCAGATGCCTACATGAGAGCGGGGGGAAGTAGCTCCTCGTTGATTCAACAACGGTTGACCTATCGGAGCCCAGGAAATAAACCTCCCACGTCACAGCCTCCCACGCTTTGCACTCTCTGTGGGGGTTGCCTCATGCCGGCTCCAGCGTGGCTCCAGCGTGGCTCCAGCGTGGCTCCAGCGTGGCTCCAGCGTGGCTCCAGCGTGGCTCCAGCGTGGCTCCAGCGTGGCTCCAGCGTGGCTCCAGCGTGGCTCCAGCGTGGCTCCAGCGAGGCTCCAGCGTGGCTCCAGCGTGGCTCCAGTGTGGCTCCAGCGTGGCTCCAGCGTGGCTCCAGCGAGGCTCCAGCGTGTCTCCAGCGAGGCTCCAGCGTGGCTCCAGCGTGGCTCCAGCGTGGCTCCAGCGTGGCTCCAGCGAGGCTCCAGCGTGGCTCCAGCGTGGCTCCAGCGTGGCTCCAGCGTGGCTCCAGCGAGGCTCCAGCGTGGCTCCGTGGCTCCGGCCACTGCAGCGTTATGTTTCCGGCGTTTTGTCGCCGCAGAGCTCTCCGGCCGTTTGTAAAACCGGCCCGGCCATACATCACCCTACTGCAAGCAGCCTGCATTTCCAAATCGGATTTTCACCTCGCAGACCCGCTAAGCCACCCGGAACGTGTGCGCGCGTATGTGTGTGTGTATGGAGGGGGGGGGGGGGGGGGGGGGCTGAGTCATGCAGCAATGAATCGCCATGCAAACCACCAAATTTCACCAGCTGCCGGGCCTGCTGGCCGGCCTGCCGCAGAACATGTTTTCCCAATATATATCCTCGCAGGAACGGCCGGAGGTACAAGTACTATCGAGTTCGTGTTCATTTATAAATCACGGGTAAACCGAAATGCGTTATTAGGTTTTTACGGGTAAAAAAAAAAAAAAATCGGCGCGTGTTTGCATTTCAAAATGCTTTTCAGGCAGTGCGGCAGCAGGGAGCATTGCCGCACCGGGTGCCAATGCCTTATTACAGCAGCAGAGGCTTATAAAAGAAAAGAGAAAAATCCCGAGACATATCCGTTTGTGATCCGGCGCGGGCACGGAGCAGACGTTTCTCCTGTGCAGCTGCGGGGAGCATAAACTGGGTATATTGGAAGCGGCAGCGAGGCCTAAGTCAGCAGTTCCACGTAAGTTGGGTGTGGTTTGTGGCGGGCTGGGCTGTGCCTAGACTGCGTCCCGCCCCGCCCCGCCCCGCCCCACCACACCTCGCCTCGCCGTCAGCATTATGCACCCTCCCACCCTCCCTCCTGCCGTCGCGCTGTCATCTGATTTGCAAAAGACAACTTTCGCTCTTCCGCGGGACATTTAGCATCCCCGGAACGGAAACCAATGCCCACAAGCCGAGCCGCCGAGCCAACACCAGCTCAGCCCGGCCCAGCGCGGACGCATTGTTTCCCAAAGTTTTACAAAAGAATTCGCAAACTTGTGCGCCGGCGAGCGGCCCGGGCGAGCGGCCCGGAGCCGACGACTGTCTGCAGCCCGCGGGGGAATGAGAAGTACGTCATGTCATTCCAAGTTCGACGTGAGCGATTCAAAGAGCTGGGCTCCACTGCAAGGCGGAGCGCGCCAATCACTGCTCCCCGTGCCAGCACACCAAAAACCAGGGTCCCGGTATGGGGTCCTGCTTTTTTTTCGAAAAAGAAAAAAATGCCCACCGAAATAGGTGCAAGAAATTGAAAGTAACTCTTCTCAATTCCAGCGCAAACGTGTTTCTCCGGCAGTGGCATACCTAATAAAGGTAGGCCGAACACGCGTGTGATTCTTCTTTTTTTTTTTTTCAAGGGAAGAACATCGTCTTGCGGTGGGTCGTGTGCCGGTCGTGTGCCAGCGTCACCGTCCAGCTGGCCCCGAGGCTCGGCCACAACGCCTACAGCCGCAGCACTGCGCATTTGTATTTAAATCAGGACCATTTCTAGAAGGCTCGTTTAATCCGAAGGGCCACCGAACGGAACAAAAAGAGAAAAAAAATCCTCTTGCCCCTCAATTTGTCGACTAACTTTTTTTCCCCCTCGAGAGAGTATATATGCTAAACAATGACCCGCGTATAACTCTTAGGACTGTAATTCCGTGTGGGTTTACTACCGTAGCCAACGCTAGTGCTCCGACGGCCGCTACTCTGGACGGGAATCTAGTTGTTTACATTCAAAAGGCGTCGTTTCAGCCAGCTGCCGGCCCTCGCCCGTCTCGGCCCCTGTTCGCCACGTACTGATGAAATTTCTGGCATTGGGTATAAAAATTTGTAGTACTCTCCACTCCCCGGACAGAGCCGGGCAGAGCGAGGCAGAGCTGGTGCGCCAGTCATGTCCCTCCTTCCCCCCTCGTTCTTCTGCAGCTTACTCCTCCAAACACACGGAGGAGTGTGTCCGATAAGGATCGCAAACCGGGGCCAAAAGACAATCGCCAAAAAGACGCAAACGGCGGCGGGGGGAGAAAGCGAATGTATGGCCCGCGTTCATTGCCCTCATTCCCCCACTCGTTCTCCTTTTTCTTTTTTTTTCCCCTTCCCACTCTTTCTCCTTTCCCTCCCTCTTCTCTCTGTCTCCTTGCATCTCTTGCTTCTGCACCACGGCCGCCACTGGGTTTTCCAGTGTGTTGTCACTGCGGGAGAGGAAAATACTACTGGATCTTTTCCAGCTCCAAGTTGCCCACAACGGCCTGGAGAAGAAGAAAAAGAAAGAAAAAAAAACATGGAAGGCTCCATGAGGTTTGTCCTAACGACGTGTCCAAGGAGGCTCGGGGCGCACAGTGGTGCACAGGCAAAGCCTCGGGAAGCCCGGGCCGGGAGCCCCATCAGTTGGAATGGGGATGCAAGTCTGGTTCAGGAAAGTTCAGACGGAACCAGGTCAGCAGTCCGAACCCGACACAACCATTACTTTTTCTTCTGTTGCTCCTCTCGTAGAGTTTCTCGCGGGTTAAATGTCCCCGACGCTATCGGGAACACGTGCCGGCCCGCGCGGGACGCAGCAGGGGCCGGTGTGAACCTCATTACATATCGCATTCACCATCCGCACGGAATAATTGCTGCTGTCGCAGCAAGCGCTTTCACCAGGATGCCGACCGCAGCGCGCTCACACGGCCGCGGCTGGAAGTAGCCCCATCGCTCCCCCCGTGATACCTCCCTTCTTTCGCTGCCATTCTCGCACCACTACTTCGCACCCCGTCAGAGAGGGCGGCTGGTTCGGTTCGTCCACTTAAGTCAATTGCTTCACTCAAAGGGAATATGCGCCCCCTCCCGGTCCTCCCCCTCCCTCCTCTCCTTCTCTCCTTCACCCCTCCGGTGACGCGGCGGGCGATGGCCGTTTCTCAAATCAATGAAAAGCACGTCCAATTAGTCAAATCCCTCCTCCGTGTCCTCTGGGATATTGTTGTCCCGGAGGGACCCCCCCAGCAGAAAGCGAATAAAGCTTTGAAAGAAATGAGAGAGGAGGAAAAAGGCGAAGAAGAAGAAGAAGAAGAAGAGGAAGACCTGGAGGCGCAAGGCGCGGCGGGAGGGGGCGAGATTAAGGTTCTCGACTCAAAAGAAAAGGGGTGTCGAGCATGACAACAGCGGACCGGAGTTTAAGACTCGCTGACAGTCTGACAAAGGACGGGACCGGGAACCCGCGGGAGCCGCAGCCTTGGCCGCAGCGCAGCACCTGCAGCGGGCGCTGTACGTACTGCACTGGCTGCGCTCACCTGCGAAACACCTGGGCACCACGTCACCTGCCCCACCTGCCCCCCCCCCCCTCCCCCACGTCAACCAGCCGGACTCCAACACGCCGCGCTCCCAAACGCAAACGCGCACTAATTCGCGCCGAGTGGAATAAAACATTTTTTTGGTTCCGCTCTGTCCCGTGCCCGAGCCGTGCCGCCGTGCGCTGCTGTGGGAAGTGCGGCTCGGTGCAGTAGTGGTCACAGCACACCACACCCCCACACCCCATGCAGATGAAGTAGGAGCCTGGTGGAGTGCCACTCATGAGCACGGCGCGCGCCCGTGCGGCTGTAGGCCGCATCACACATGCTGCCGAGGACGTCAGTGTCACACGCCAAATAAGTCGTTACAGTTATTTTCCGAGGAGCAGCAGCAGCAGCAGCGCGCCCGGCGGCAGAGGCGGCGTTGGCGGTGGGGGTGGCGGCAGGGGCGGCGGCGACGCGGTGCTACAAACGAGCCATCAGCCTCACAGGAGAAGCAGCAGCAGCAGCAGGGGCGGCAAACGACATCACCGCGGCACGAGCGGACGACTAATTATGTCTGAAACTCTCTCAATGCAACACAGCGCTCCTCCTTGCGTCTCTATGCAGGCACGCACAGCACAGCCCCGCCCCCGCTCAGCAGCCCTAACGACATGGCAGTATACCTCGCCATTGCCCCGATACTTACTGGGGCGGGAGCGCACGACGCAGGGAGGAGGCGGCGGGGAAGGAGCCGAGGACGCTAGGTGAGGGTGGCCGCTCGCCGCTCCCCTCCGCGCGCGGCTCGCTCGGCTCGACTCTCGGTCACCCTTTTCTGGCCGTAATGGAATTAAAGTGAAATCCCCCATAATCTGCGTCGAATCAGTTGCCGTTATTTTGTGTCCTCTCGGAGCTGCTGGGCGCGCACACGAAGCAAGCAGGATGGAGGAGGACTTGAAGCGTAACCCGCGCTGCGTTCTTACACAAGCAGCGGCGGAGTGGAGCAGCTCCACTGCACAAAGACCTCAACAGGAATAAGTTGAAATTTTAAAGTCAAATTTCATTCAAGTCCCCCATCTTTTCTCCTCCATCTTACACTTCTGCGCTCGCAAATAAGGTCAGGTCCTGTGTAAGGTGGGGAGGATGAAGATGAATGGGGGCCGTGCGGACTACCAAGGCACCCGGGACCGCCAGGACCCGGTAGGACACGACTGCCAGGACCTTAGGAGTCGGCGCTGGTCGACGCCCACCCCGGCAAATCCACGGGCATTAAAATCCCTCACGTTCGATTTGGTAAACACGGCAACTCCTTGCCCAGCGGCCACCGGGAGCCGTGAGCCCCACTGCCAACAAAGTAGCCGCAGGGAGGAGAGGGGCCGACGCCGGCCTCAGACCTCCAATCCAGCACGGCGGCCGAGAGGAGATCGGGCGGGAACATCCCCGCGGGCGCTGGAAGCCGGACGGTCAAGATCATCGCGCGGAGAGCGCAGGGGCAGGCCTGGGGGGCGGGCCTTGGGGCGGACCTTGTGGCAGGGCTGGGGGCGGGCCTGGGGGCAGGCTTAGGGGCGGGCCTGGGGGCGGGCCTGGGGGCGGGCCGGGAGATGGCCGGGGGCGGGTCCAGCCTCCCCTTCACCTGGCCATGACCCCCTAGCACCCACCGCCCCGCGTCCTCTCTCCCGTTGATCGCGTCCCCCGCTACCATTTTATGTTCGCTTTTAGAGGCGATTCTCGCCTCGCCAGCCGCTGCCTCCCAGCGCCCCGCCGCCCCGCTTCCGCCAGACCCAGCATTACTCTCCCGACCCCCGACGGGGCCCCCGGCGGCGGAGGACGCCCTAATCCCCGCACAGACACGGAAATGGGGCGCGCGGGTACCTTACCCTTCGAATGTCGTACACTTTTCGAGCGCGGCGCCATCTCCTTCCTGCCTCTCTGTTTCGGCCGCCCCCGCCCGCCCCCCGCCCGCCCCCCGCCCACCCGCCTGCGTCACGACGCCGCGGTGTCTCCCTTCTTTCTCTCCAGGTGCAGCCGGCGGGCGCGGAGTCACATCGGCTTGTGCCAACACGAGACCAACATAAATATTATGCTGATCACGCGGGATTTCGGCGGAGGCGCGCAAGATTCCCTGGGGATGGGGCGGGGCGGGCGGGTGGGGGTTTTGCGTGTGTGTGCGCGCTTCCGCTCGACGTTTTCACCTGGCCTCGCGCTGGAACGGCCTGGAGAGGACCCTGAGGGGGTCTGAAGGGAGGAGGGGAGGGCGTGCCGTGCCTCAGGCACGCCTCTCGGATTGACAGCCTGGTGGCGATTCGTGACGTTACAGCCGTTCGACTCTCTCTCTCTCTCTCTCTCTCTCTCTCTCTCTCTCTCTCTCTCTCTCTCTCTCTCTCTCTCTCTCTCTCTCTCTCTCTCTCTCTCTCTCTCTCTCTCTCTCTCTCTCTCTCTCTCTCTCTCTCTCTCTCTCTCTCTCTCTCTCTCTCTCTCTCTCTCTCTCTCTCTGTTCCGCCTGAACCTGATCCGGCATGGCAGCGCTTCCCTCTCGTTGGGATGCAGCCCCTGCGATATGCTGGCCTTGGCGGGGCCAACATCACACGCTCGAATTTCCCATACCACCTCGCCGACCTCGCCTCCGCCGCCGCGGCGTCAGCGTCTTGTCGCGGTGTAGGCGTGGAGTCGAGAGCGCGGTAAATTTGAACAAACCTGAAACACTTTCTTCCGACGACGGGGCGGGGGTCTGTTGGTGGCGGCGGCCGGAAGATAGTCCGCCGTCCGCAGCAGGCACAGCCTGACACCGCCCGACACAGAGCGCGCAGCGCGCAGCCCTACACGCAGCCCGGCGCGCGGCTCCCAGGAGAAGAAGTTCACTGACGCTAGGACCACTTTGCAACAGCGGAGGTCTTCCTGGTACCAATTACACCGATTACCTACCGGCCGGGGGAAAGGCCTCTCGGAAATGGCCTGGCCATTGCGAGAGACACAAAAGCACCCTGGACGCAGACCCGGTCGGCATTCACCTTGACGATGAGGGAGGTGCGGTGTGATACCGCCGCCATCGCCCCCCCCCCCCCCCCCCCCCCGCGTGCCTCGGCAGCTCATTCCGGCACACGGCTTACGTCGTCCATCCCCAGCCCTCTCCACACGGCGACGCAGATGAAGATTTACCGCGGGTACATAGGGTACGCTGCCGGCTCCACTCCCCCCCCCCTAATAATAATAACCTAAATAATAATTCCGACCGCCTCCGCAGCAGCAGTAGTAGTAGTAGTAGTATCAGCAGCAGCAGCAGAAGCAGCAGCAGTGCGGACCCGCTTAAAGTACGCTAGAGTGCGTTGACGACGGCCCAATTGATTCTTTGTCGCACCTCTGCAGCAGCAGCAGTGCGCCTCCCCGCTAGCGTGGGGGTGTCGTCTCTGCTAGAATGCTAGACACGTCAGGGCCGCTGGCTGCGCGCTGCGGGGGACCCCCTCGGGGGCCGCGGGGGAAGGGGGGGGGGCTCAGTCCAGCCGACCGAAGACGGTCCTGGACGGAGTTTCAAGCACAAGGGAGGATGTCCGCGCCGCACAGTACCCACTGGTACCCACTGGCCAGCCATACGTGAGGCCCCGGCCGGCTCCGGCCGACTCCGCATTGCTCCCACACCCAAAAAATCCCATTCTCGGAACAAGAACAATGTTTTCCACGGGAGCACATTTTGCTCTCAAATGCGCCAAGTACATCTTGATCTTGATGCGAGATCCATAATCTTGAATCGAATCGAATAGATTTCTCTCGGTTCGACAGGGTACGCGGGTGTGACAGCTCCGCCGAGAGCAAAAAACCGAGACCGTGTTCTCAACGCATTTGAAATCATAATTTACTTGAAATTTTGAGTTCATTGAACTCTTATCGAGTGCTATAGGGGGTTCGACAACGACACAGGTCGTCTTCCGAAAAAAAGATATTGCCGCCTGAGCGAGATTCGAACCTTGAACCTGTGAGTTCTAAGTGTAACACTTTCACCACTACGCCACGCGTTCGACTCTGCAACAGCAGAACATGGCAACGCCACATGATGCGGTTGTGAGCGGATCGAGAACATAGGCCGAGAACACGAAATCGAGTATTGTTCTGTGCTTGGATCGAGAACGACTTTTTTGGGGTTCAGCGCCAGCCGGCTCGTGTGAGTCTCCCATACAATGTCACCTCGTGACGGGCTGCCAGCGATATCGGATGTGGAACACAGCACATAGCTTTCATGCGCTTCTCAGTGCCGGATTGGCTTTCAGCGAAGCGAGACTTTGATCAACGAAATGAAGCTGTGCGCAGGGCGGTGCTAGAAAGGATAGGGGGGGGGGGGGTTGTGTGGAGCATTAGCACCGACAGATCGTACATCTATGATGTCGGCTCGGGGCCGTTCGGATAGCCCATGGGCCCATGGCAGAGCGCAGAGCGCGAACAAGTACCGCGTGCACCGAGACATGCACTGCACGCCGCTCCGTGTTGCCAACTACTTCCGCACGGCCCGCTCCGAGGCCCGCTCGGCGCCCGCTGATGTCTGCGGGCTGCGGGACAGGCGCACGGCGGCGCTACGCGGGGCACTGCAGGCCCTGCTGCTCCCTCTCGGTAAAAGGATTTGTGTTCGCAGCTTCTGTTTCAGCTGACTTCGAGACAAGTAAATTTGGCTATTTGGCTCTAAAACATCAAATTTTGTGTACGGAACGATTTGTTAGTTGCTCCAACGAAGCGACAGCCTCACCCACGAAGAGGTGCTTTGAGGAGTCGAAACTGCCTCATTTTCGGCTTCCGCAACAAACCTTTTCGTTGGAGCAACTAGCTTTTCGCTGAAGCAACTGACTTGACGTTGGTTCAACTTAGTTCACCCAACCAAATTTTAGTTCTCACAACAAAAAAAATTACTGCTTGTCTGAAAATCAAAACTGGAAGATTCGTTGCGACGACTAATATTTTTTCACGGTGCCGGGGGCCCGCCGCAGCCGCCACGGGCCGCACCCCATCAGCCGCCCGTAGAGTGCAGCGGCGCCTTGTCAACTATCGAACACGTAAACTGCGATGCGAGAGGGGGCGGTGCTGGGCGGTGCTGGGCGGGGCGGTGCCCGCCCGGATGGTTCATGCGGCCCGCACTGAACGGGACAGGCCGACGCGGCGGGGCTGTGCCAATGAAAAGCGGCCCCGAAGACAGAGGCGCGCAAAACGCGATAATTGCCTAGTTACGCCTCAACGCACTCGGCAATCAGAAGACAGCCCGCCTCCTTTCACAAGCTCTCGGCCGTGCGTGTAAACACGGGGCAAAACACACACACACACAGACACACACATACACACACGAGTTGTGGTCGTGAGGGCCGCCCGGGTCATTTGGAGGCGCCTTAAAAACTTTTCACTGCCTCCTAAAAAGGGGAACAAACTAGCAGCAGATAGGGGCGGTGCGCGGGGACAGAGGACATGCTGGACATACGGCAATTATCCGTTTACAACTTAAGGCTCTACACCGCATGACAGCAACCACAGGGGGAGAGAGAGAGAGAGAGAGAGAGAGAGAGAGAGAGAGAGAGAGAGAGAGAGAGAGAGAGAGAGAGAGAGAGAGAGAGAGAGAGAGAGAGAGAGAGAGAGACAGAGAGAGACAGAGACAGAGAGAGAGCAGTAACACGTATAAATTTCTTTTCCCTCGCTATTATCATGCTGGCCGGGATGGTGAAAACAAATCCCTGGCCGACATCCGGTCGGGAGGGGGCCGAGCCGAGGGGGCGGGAGGCGGGTCAGCGGGCGACTTTACGCTGTAAATACAAGCCCCCACCCGGGGCCCCCTCCTCAGGCCGGGGGTGGCGGGGGGTCCACCCGAGGGAGTTCCGGGGGCCTCGTGGGGCTCGACGCCTCCTGCGAGGTCTGAAAGGCTCGCTGTACTGACCAGCCCGCAGGTGTTATTATCCTGACATGCCGAGCCCCCCCCCCCCCCCCGGCCCACAGCACGGCCATGGCACCACAGCGCTGCAGCACAACCCTCGCCCTGGAATTTTATATTCAGACGGCTGCTGCGCTGTGTGTGTGTGTGTGTGTGTGTGTGTGTGTGTGAGAGAGAGAGAGAGAGAGAGAGAGAGCCATGAGGTGTGGGCCGGCCGTTGTCGCCCATTGTGGACAAGGGCCCCGGCCCGGCCGCATATACATGCTGGCCGGGCCGGGTGTTAGAAGGAGGGGACGGTATGTTCCGCCGCGCTGAAGGGGCGGGCCGGATATAAAGTACGTACAGCGGAGCGGCTTAGACCGGCAGAGCGGCGGCGCCGTAAGTCAGCGTATCAGGCAGGGTGCCGCGCCGTGCCGCGCCGTGCCGCGCCGTGCCGCGCCGTGCCGCGCCGTGCCGTGCCGCCCGCCTCCAAATGAGCGCGCGCCGCGCCGGACGGTGGGGCCGGAAGGAATTTCTGGCGAGGTCTGATCAGAGCAGCCGGAACCGGTGCGTTGTGGAACTCGGTCAACTCTGTTTGGGGTGGGCCCGCTATGCGCGGCCCCTATCCACAAGGGAGCCGCGGGCAGGCGCGGGCCGGGGCGCACGTCCCACAAAGAATGTCGAGGGTTGTCCGTCTGCAAAGCCTTATATTCGGGGCCCCGGTCCGAGGCCAGGGGCCGGCGGGGAGCGGGCGCCCGCCGTCCTCACGTGTGGCCCAGTGTGGCCTCGCCGCACGTCCCTGGCAGGTAAGCCGCTCCCCGTAACGGCAGCCCCCCGACCTCCGGAACTCCTCAAAAGCGCGCGCCAACTTACGCAAAGCGCGGCATAAGTCGCGGACCCACCCCGCTCCGCCCCGCTCCCATATGCGAGCGATGGCCGAGCGGCCGGCCCGGCTGTTTGCGGGGGGTCGTAAGCAGGGACACGGCGGGATGAGCCGGCCAGCCCAGCCCCGGCCAGCCCAGCCCAGCCCCCACACAGCGCGGCAGCGTGAACTTGCATGCATTAGCAATAAAGGGTAATATATTCATAAAGGGCCCGTTAGTCGGGGCTAAGGCGGCAAGTAACGCACCTTGCAGACATCAACGCCAGGGCGCCAGGGCGCCAGGGCCAGTGGGGCCGCACTGCGAGCCCTACGGCCAAGGCCGGCCACCCGCAGGCCACCCGCCCCTCTCGAACGAGTCCAAATTTTTAGCTCGCCAAAGGACGACGAGTCCAGAACGAGTAATTCAAACTCCCACCAGCGCAGACTTGAGCGGCGTGGCGAGATAGATAAGATACCCGAAGAGCCACGACCGGCCGCGCGCCGCTCCCTCCGAGGGGCAAAGTCTTCGTCCCGCCAGTTTTACTTCCATCTCCCATTTCCCTCCTTTTCATCACGATTTTTCGCCTTCTTATTTTCCCGGGCCACCGCCCCCCCTCTCTCTCTCTCTCTCCTCGGACGTCCGAGCAGCAGCTGCAGCAGCAGCAGCGCAATGACCTCCTGGCGCGCGTCTTTGGTTCTGCGGAGGCCAGTGGAATGGAGGGCGGGGCGTCGCAGAGGAGACGTGCCAGATTCCACTCACGTCGTCCGTGCCGGGCGTAGCGTCCTTAGGCGGAGAATTGTGCACGTCCGCCGCCACGACACACTTGCATGTGTGTGTGTGTGTGTGTGTGTGTGTGCGTGCGTGTGTGTGCATCTCTCGCGCCACTCTACTCTGCCACTCCTTCCGTCTGCTCTTCCCCGTTGCTACTGCCGCCTCACCTGACGCGCCAAAACAGAGAGGGCCATGGGAAGGTATGCAGTCGGTCGGGACTGTAGGATGACGTGGGTAGGTATCGAGTGGAAACTATCGATATGAAAAAAGTTTCAATCACAGCCCGCTCTATTTCAATGTTGACGCGAATTGAACCCCGCAATCCCGGCGTAAGCCACGTCTGCACAGCCGATTCAACATGGGCAGTTATTTGCCTCGACTCGGATACGGGACGGTTATTGCGAGTCGGGTGCAGAACACATATTAGCGCTGGGCGGCCCTTCAGCCCTCCGACCCTTTCTCCTGCTCTGCTGCCTTCAGCCGTGGCCTCGGTGCGTCCAATGCAGCTGCGAGAGAAAAGGCCTCCGCTTTCTTTCGATAGGAATGATTGAGTTATCGTCCAATGCGCAACGTTGGCATTGCCGACGAGAGGGAGCGGCTGGAGGAGGTCGACAGAGACGAGAGAGAGGGAGAGAGCGAGACGGAGGCATGGACACGAAAGAGACAGAGAGAGGAAAACAGCCGACCGAGGACTGAGAGTCCAGCCAGCGTCGGTTCTGATTTAGGGGCCGCGGGGCCGCACGCACCGTAAACGTCCACTCTTCTCCGCTCCGACACAGGAACGGTGCGCACAAAGGGGAGAGGGTGCTTTCGACACAGGGACGTCCACGAGACGTCCACGAGACGTCCACGAGAGTGCTCGGCAAAAATTGGAGAGTCGATTTCACCTGACGAAGCGGGTGGCCTTCTTTAGCCCGGACGTGTCCTCGGAGGCCAGCGTCATCGCGAGAGTCTGGTTATGGCAAGAAGTCACGTTCGCGGGCCGGGCTGAGCCGAGCTGGGCGGGGCCGCGGGGCCGCGGGGCCGCGGGGCCGCCATCCGTACAGAGTTGCGGGTGCGGGGGTCGAGCTAGCGCAGGCCGCCGATTGGCCCTCGTAACTCTAAAGAGGACGGCCAGTAAATGAGAGCACATCTCCGGGAAGGGAGGTGAGGGGGCGGAGGGACGGGGCCCGCGGCGCTCTGATAGCTTTACGATGTCCCCAGCGACACAGATTTCATTCCCGGCTATCGCTCCCAATTCAACGATAAACCTACTTTCTTCGCAGTTAAAACAAAAGGGGATAAAAAAAGGGGGAGGGCGACCTCAGCCCGGCTAGGTTCGCGATGGCAATCAAAAGCGCGGCTAGAATTGACCATCGTCGATTCCGTTCCACGATTCCGCGCGGTTTTAAAACGCCCTGGGAACTACGGAACCGGAAAATATAGGCGCCAGTTGACGAGCGACAGTTGGCAGAACCGCACCGCACAGATCTGCTACGGATGAGGAGTAACGAAATAGCGTCGTCGAAATGTGGCTAATGCCTGCGGCCTGGACTGCAGTACGTTCGGCAACGGAACCAGAGAACGGTAGAGTTGACGCCGGCATAAAGCGGAGAGCATAAGCACATAACCCACGATAGACAGACACACATGGGGCGGGCGGGAGGCGGGTTCCACGCGTCGTTTTGACCCCAACGACCATCAGCGTGTTCCCCACACCCAGAGAAACAGATTCTTAAGCTAAAAGCATTCAAGAATATTTTATCGAACTTAGCCAATCTTAGAGTTAAATCAAAAAATATTCTTGGGTCAAGTATTATATTCTTGAATGCTTTAAGAATACGCTGTTCTAGGCTTAAATCAATAATTCGTTTATCTGGGTGCAGCGGACCGAGGGCGGCTTCACTAATGTGCGCCAGCCTATTTTTGACTTCTCACCGATCCGACCCCTCTGGATCTCCGTTTGGAAGTGGCGCCGGTTCTATCACGCGTCGCGGACTGGGCATTACCTGAAACAAAAGACGAGGGTAAGCATGATGAAATGTGTCGTGCACACGGGATAGGACTGCCAGCAGCACGGCCAGTAAGACGCCGTTTGCACACTTTCCGTCTCCCGGACGCACCTCTGTGTGAGAGCCCTGACCCCGCTACCGTGTTTTTGAGGCACGTACACCGGGGCCACTCTATCTGGGGCGTGTTAATCCCATCATCATGATTCAGGGCCGCTTTGCACCGGGAGGTCATCTATAAATTAGGGGCCTGCAGTTAGTAAGACAGGCTCCCCCTGACCCGTCTGCCCGCCCGCCGCCCATCCCCGCCTCATGAAATATGCCCCACTTCCCATTGTACGTCGAATACAAGATAATCACCCCCCGGTACTGTACCAAGGTGCAATACCCCGACAGTGATTAAATTGGGGCACCCTTTGGCGGCCGGTGTCCTGCGTCACGACGTCGTAGCCTCCCGGGCCCCGCGGGCCGCCTGCCGAGGCCTCGTCGGCCCCTTCTGCGAGAACTCATTTTGCCCTTATAAATGGAGCCGGCCACAATCCTCCACTCAGTAAGCGGCCCATTTTCAGCAAAGCTCGTTATTTTGCCGACTCCCGCTCTCTCTCTCTCTCTCTCTCTCTCTCTCTCTCTCTCTCTCTCTCTCTCTCTCTCTCTCTCTCTCTCTCTCTCTCTCTCTCTCTCTCTCTCTCTCTCTCTCTCTCTCTCTCTCTCCTCCCCCTTTCGGCGTGCGAGGGAAGCCACCCTTTTTGTGAACACTGAAGTAAACCAGCCATTTCGGGGAGAAGAAACTTGGCGGTGCTGTCTCAGGCCGTGCGGAGCGGCAGTCAGGCTGCAGCTAGTACCTGCTTCCGAGGACGGAAGAGTCTCCCCCCCCCTCTTTCTTACTCTCTCGTTTTTACTCTCTCTTTCTCTCTCTCTCTCTCTCTCTCTCTCTCTCTCTCTCTCTCTCTCTCTCTCTCTCTCTGAGAAAATCAGGGTAACAATGGATTCACAACGACAGAGTACACATTTATTTTTTCGAACACAGCTCGACGCAGACCTGCTTACATTAAGAACTCAAAGTGAATCAGCATTTAAATTGGCACGAATACGCATGCATATCTCCTTGTACGAGCTCACCACTCTTTTTTTTTTTTTTCGTTGGCAATCCACGCACGAGCGGATACGTATGGGTCATTTCCATCCTTCTCGCGGACCTCGCGGACCCCAGGACGGGCAAAGTTACGGCCCCGGCACTGAGGGCGGAGGACGGCAGCCAGTGCCAGCCGACAATACTATCACTTTCACTTCATACGGCGGTGAGTTGAGGCGTGAAATTAAATAAAGTTGTTATGGCAGTGCGAGAGAGAACGATGGAGAGAGAGGGATAGAGAGAGCGAGAGAGAGAGCGGGAGAGAGAGAGAGAGAGAGAGAGAGAGAGAGAGAGAGAGAGAGAGAGAGAGAGAGAGAGAGAGAGAGAGAGAGAGAGAGAGAGCAAACCCCAGCAAGTGACGCTGGAAAATTGAAAGTGGCGCTGCCTTTGCGCGTCGGAGCGCACAAGACGGAAAAGAGGAAAAGCGGAGGCGGAAGGAGTTGCAGCTCCCAATCTGCCCTCGCTCTCATGCCGCCAGCGGTGGAGGGGTGGACGGGTCGGTCGAACGCTCTCATTAGCAGGAGGCGCGTGTCGCCAAGCGGATACCAGCGCGGGAACCCGCATCAGTGACTTCAGTACCAAGGGTATGAGAACATTCGTTGGCAGATGCTGAACTCGTCTGCTGCGCGGCGGCGGCGTCAACCGAGTTGTACGGAGGAGGAGGGTCCAAGGGAGGGGGGGGGGGGGTCGCCTTTCCGTTTTCCGTCTAAATACATCAAAGAACGACTCTTTTAGAAAGTTCGCAATAGCATTATCCGGGGTGGCAGATTGTTTCGAAAGGAGTGGTGATGCCTTGCAGTCAGCCCTGTCCGTGGAGGCGGACGTGACGGGCCGGGAGAGCCGAGCCGCGGGACCGACGCGGGACGCACTTGGACCCCCCGGCTGAGCTGGACGAAAATGGGAGTCGGTCATCTAATTTAAAGCCGATATCCAGCGGGCGCGCCTCGGGTATTAGCCCGGCAATTGGGTGGAAACTTTTGCGACGACGTTCTTTATTAATCCTTGTGACCGTGCACTGGTCGCGTGAGTTTGTGCCAAGTTATTCCAGCAGCAGCAAAATAAGAGGCGCTGCCCGAGATGCCACGGCAGCTTTGTTTTTCAAAATGAAGATAAGCACTTTCCTCTCGCGTCCGTGAAACAGCGCCAAAACTCGCGGCGTGTTGCGCAGCGCAAACATGACTCTCGCACCAAGCACCGCGTCGGATGAGTTTCAGGCCCCGCTGCTGCTACTTCTTCTGCTGCCGCTGCTGCTGCTGCTGCTGCTGCTGCTGCTGCTGCTGCCTCCCCGATATTCCAAGTTCCCAAGGTGACGGTGTCCACTCACAACACCAACCAGACTCCACATTGTACAACTTTGGTCCTGAACTTCGTGATGCAGAGGCGTTGGGTCATTTCGTCCAACACGGAGGTTTCTGTCATCTGCCAAGGCATCGACCGCGGTTACATTAATTGGTCGCCATCTTCTCCGCTTTCCAAACAGAGAGAGACAGATACAGAGAGAGAGACAGAATAGAGATACGGAGAGAGAGAGAGAGAGAGAGAGAGAGAGAGAGAGAGAGAGAGAGAGAGAGAGAGAGAGAGAGAGAGAGAGAGAGAAAGAGAGTGACTCCCAGTGAAATCAAGGTTCGTTGGCTAGAGATCATGACACACTTCATGATTTTAAAATAAATCACCTTCATTGATGTCGATATTATTGGTGGGTGGCGGCTGCAATGAAGAATGTTCCATCGACGATCGCGCGGGCGGTGCCTGCGTTTTACGTTCAGCCTTTCATGCTTTCTTACAGGGCAAAATTATTTATCGTCACTTTATGACAATCCTCTGGCCAAATCTGAAAAGCGAGCAAGTGGTCGTCACAGCCCATATGACGAGTGAGTCGTCCTCTATAAAACGTGTTTGGTAAAATCGCAAGAAAAGTTCGTCACTGTTCAAAAAATAAAATCGATTTGACTAAAATTCTGCGGGTTTTGGTCGATACGACCAAGGATTTCTTATGTGATTTCGACTGTCGTGTATACTGACTATAAACTAAGAAAATCGGCAAAATTATCGCTAAGTTTTTTGCAGTTTGAGGCTTGGGGTGGGGGTTGCGTCGAAGGGTCCAGGCAATCTCCTTAGCGCCCCGTTCTCCCCCGCGGGCGCACGCGGCGCACGGGAAGCCCCGGCCCCCGGCGGCGCTGTGAGGTGCCCGTCCGAAAATCACGTCACGCCTTGCGATGTCGGTGTTATCAGGCTTCACTACCCGCGGCGAAGGGCGACTCAAGGTCATTGCAGATACCCCGCGCTCTTAATCCGCAGTGCTGACGACGTCGTGGCGTCGCGTAATTAATGGACACCCCGCCACCCCGCGATAAACACGGCGCACGCAAATGTTATTTCATTACTTAGCTTTATACGAATTGGGGGGAGGCAGGGTCTCGTCTTCGGGAGGGAAACGACTTATCTGTCTGTCTCGCCGTCTTCCTCTTGTCCATCTTCTTTTTTTTTTTTTTTTTTTTTTTTTTTTTAGTTGGTGAAAAGAGGAGAGATAGATGGAAGCGAGCAAAAGAAAGGTCAGCGAGGACCGCCACCTTGGCGTACCCGGACCGCCCTGGCCGCCGTGGCACAGGGCATGTGTTGCGAAGGCGAGGTGCACCTTCACCAACTTTTAATGGGAACAATTTTCGGGGGCAACGGCAGCGGCCACCACCTCTCTCTCTCTCTCTCTCTCTCTCTCTCTCTCTCTCTCTCTCTCTCTCTCTCTCTCTCTCTCTCTCTCTCTTTCTCGCTCTCACTCTTTCCCCCGGCTCGCTCTTCATCTGAGAAGAGAGAATTTACGGCAGTTTTTATGCGCGAGATTTGGTAATTTAGCGGGGCGGCACCTAAGTAAATTATGTCCTGTGAAAGGTGAGGTGGCCGCATCCGTCCGGCTGGCAAACTGCCCGGCCAAATAATTACTCGGATTGCGGTTACTTTCGAGAATAGTAATGAGCATGAATATTAACCTCCTTGCGCAGCGTGTCCTCGAGTCGTTGTGTATCGCAAACCATCGTCCTGGCGCAATTTCAACTTTATCTTAATGGACCACTGAAGAAAACGAATACTAAACGAGTCCCGTATCATACGTTAAATTCTCATTTGCACAGAAAAGGGTTCAAAAAGGGGGAAGGGGGACAAATTGGGCAAATTTTTAAGAGTCGAAGCATGAGATAAGTGCATTTATCTCAAGACAGATGATTTAGGGTTGTATATGCCACACACCAATGTTGGGACCCGTGGAAAGTTTTCTCGTTTGATCCTCCGGAAGTTGTTTATCTCGTGAACGTGTCCTGCCCGCGGCCTTCCCCCGCCATGTCAACCTCCAGCAGACGACGCGGCTGCACTGCCTATTGCCTAATGGACGTCCGTATCTGGACAGGATTACATGTTCATGAGGCACGGCTAGGACCTCGATAGTGACCCCTTGCTCTTCATTCCAAACGCATAAAGATTTACCGCTTTTTATTCGCATGTATCTTTTTTCATACCTCGCTGCCAGGCTGGTTGCGAGCAATGCTCCCTCCGCCGCAAGCTCGTGTATCTTTTGTCTGTATGATGAATGTGTATTGCACGTTCATTTTTCATACGCCGCGCCCTCCCGGCCCCCCGACGGCCCCGGCGGCCCCGGCTTCCCGCACCCAAACGGAGCTAAGCAAGCGATAACTCCTCGCCTAGGTTAAATCAGATTAAGAGACAACGCTTTGTTTCGGCGCTTCGCACGACCCAATCAGGAATTATTTTTATCGACGCTCGCGACTGCTCCGTGATCGTTAGGAGTGTTATTTATTACGAGGCCCGCCCGATATCCGATCGTTAGCGGGCCCACCGGGGCCCACGTGCCCCCTTCTGCTGCTCCACCTCTGTCTGTCCGCTGCAAGACGCGCACTTGAATAAACATTATTTGCGACGCCCGTTTCGGAGGCCGGACGTCATGCATGCCTGCGACGGAAATAAAGTCTTTAGGGACCGTCCCGTCCAATGCGTAGGCTGTTTTTTTTTTTTTTTTTTGTTCCTAGTCCTCGTCTCTGTACACACACACACACACGCGTGCGTTCACTCGAAATACCGAAAGAGAGTGAACCTGCATACTCCAACAGTTGTTTGATATTGCCACTAATCAGCGCGGGTATTCATCCCCCGGTGATTCATGAGGCGCCGTCGCCCCGCCGAGTGACTGACATTCCTCGTTCCGTTCGGGAAATGACTGCGCCAACTGCGTTGACGGCGCCGCAATCTAGCGAGCGCGGCGGGCGGCCTGGAGCCTTGAGCCGTGCTGTGGAGAGGGGGGGGGGGGACCTCATCTCCACGATGAGGATCGGTACCACAGCCGAACACAGGGATTTGAGTCGGGTTCAAATACCCACACACCCGCACGCCTTTTATTTTCCAATTATTTTTTATTTTCCGGTTGGTATACGAATGATGAAGACCATCAGCGTCAAGCAGCGGCAGCTGGTCCTCGGAAACAGTATCAGGCGAGGCTGTCGGGGGGGATGGAGTGGACGGGGACGGCAGCGGGCCGCGCCGCGTTTCGAGGTCGATGCGGGAAGCACGCGTTACGCACTGCTGCTCTGCGAGAAGGAAACCACGCACCGCCAAGCCGAGTCTAAATCACAGCCGCCGAATCTCAAACAAAACGGGGCCAATTCTGAAACCCCGTCAGGGCGTTGTCCAGCGTGCCGCCGGGGCGCCTGCGAGCGCCGGGGTAGGCCAGCCCGCACGACACGCGTGCACACGTAAGCCGCTCCTTGCCTACCCCGCAGGCGCCACGCGCGCGTGCTCAGGCCGCCGCAAAGAGGAGGTGTGCACGAGGAAATATCTCGGACGTATACTTTTAACGGATGATCGCCCTTATCAGCCCAAAGAGCCCCCCAATGCGGCGCGCAGGCGGCTGCCATGGCTGCCCTGGCCACAAGTCCATGAGCACAAGCCGCGCCGCGCTGTGGTGTGGTCAGTCCGGCTCCGGCTGCTAACGGCTGGCTCGGTTAGCAGCGGCTGCCCGGCTCCGCGCCGCTCGGTGTCGCCGGCCATAACCCGCGCTAATGCGGACGCCGATACCCGCCGCCGTGTTACGGCCCGGCATTAACGCGATACTACCACCATTTTTGCGCTGCTGCTGCTGCTGCTGCTGCTGTGCTCCAGTTTCCAGGCAAACGCAGCACCCCCCCCCCCCCCCCCCCCCCCCGAAAAAAAAAAAAAAAAATAACCCGGTGACAAAACATTTCATTTGGAGCACCCTTCACTAATTTCCAGCCGACCGCACAGCGCCGCGCTGGGAGCACGCAGGTTCGTCTCTACACCGCTGCGGAGTTGTGCGGAGCTATGTAGGCCGAGGCTCCGCACAGCTCTAGTTTACACCGCGGGCATGAAAAATGTACGCGCCGCGCACGGCCGACCCGACCCTTATGGTTAGGTGGAGCTGGATGTGGCGGCGGCGGCAGGCGGCGGCAGGCGGCGGCGGCAGCAGCGGTCGTGGCAGTGGCGCAGTTTTCCGGCTTCGGAACCAGGCTGGCGGGAGGGGGCTCATTTGCATGCCGTACATCGGGCCTGGAAGAAATTCCAAAGTTTGCCTGCTAGAACCCCTTCTGCGCTGACGTATCCCCCATGCGTTCGTACGGGGCGTGTGTGCGAGAGAGAGAGAGAGAGGGAGAGAGAGAGAGAGAGAGAGAGAGAGAGAGAGAGAGAGAGAGAGAGAGAGAGAGAGAGAGAGAGAGAGAGAGAGAGAGAGAGAGAGAGAGAGAGAGAGAGAGAGAGGCGCAGTTCGGGCCGCGGCCTACAGTTTTTGAAGAACTAGACGGAGAAGAGGAGGGTGGTGGGGGTGGGAGGGAGGGAAGAACTAGTGTGTGTCGTGGGGGGAGGGGGCGAGTCACGTCGGCTTTGATACTACTTCCCTCGCCAGTTCTTGTGTTCCCGGGCATTACTTCGCAACTAATTATTATTTTACGGCAGCAGGAGAGAACGGCTCGTCCCGCTGACGGAGTGCGGGGCGGCGGCAGCGGCAGCAGCGGCGGTAGCGGCGGGCGCCTGAATTTCAATGGGACTCGCTGCCGTGCTTGCCGGCTTACAACTATGACGGCGGAGACGACACTTCTGGGCGGCAGCGTCCGAAAATAATGAAGGGGGACAGGGGCGGCACAGCGCGGCGCAGGGGACCGGCCGAAGTTTGGAACGTTTGGAGACCGTTTGATAACAAGGCCGTGACCGCGGGATCGGCCGGGCTGGGCGGGGCGGGGGCACTTGCCGCCAGCAGGGTAGCGCGCTGCTGCTGCCGCTGCTGCTGCTTGTTGCGGCCGGCGGAGCGGAGGCTGTTGGTGGTTATGGCCGCACTGATGACCACCGCCACAAACAACGGCCGCACACACGCGCGCGCACGGGTGAGCCCAGAGCCACTGCGCACGTCACGGCTCTGCTATCTGGGCCGCAGCGAAAGTGATTTAGCGCGGCTTGGCAGGCGGGGCGGCTCCGGGCCTCAGCCTCCCGGGCCTCAGCCTCCTGGGCCTCAGCCTCCGGGCCTCAGCCTCCGGGCCTCAGCCTCCGGGCCTCAGCCTCCGGGCCTCAGCCTCCGGACCTCAGCCTCCGGGCCTCAGCCTCCGGGCCTCAGCCTTCGGGCCTCGGCCTCCGGGCCTCAGCCTCCGGGCCTCAGCCTCCGGGCTTCAGCCTCCGGGCCTCAGCCTCCGGGCTCGGCCTCCTTGTGATAAATCCGCTACGGGTTATGAGGCGTTATTAGTCATTTGCCGGCCCCGGCTCGAGCTCCGGACCCCCGGAGCCGCGCAGCACTCGCAGCTGCATGTGGAATCACCCGGACTCGCAGGTCACGGGCGCTTGTCCGACGCGGCGCTGCACGCTGTCCGCATGATGAATGACTCGGGTATCGGCCGGGATATCCCCTCCGGGCGGCTCCGGGCGGCACAGCCACCGCACAGCCCCCGGGGGAGCGGCCACGGAAAAATATAGCCGAGTGCATCAAGGAGGCCGTGGGCAGGCCGTGACGGCCGGGCCGAGGCCATCGGTCTGCGCGGACGGCACTGTTATCGTCTCCCCGGGGCCCGCCCCGCCCCGCCCCGCCCCGCCGCTGGCCACGGCTGGGCTGCGCTAGGACCGCACAAGTGCCCACCGCCATCGGGCCGGGACGGGCCGGGCTTTGCTTCGCTCCTGTCAAAGTTCGTTTCAGCTCGCCCATATAACGACTCATCAAAACTCCCGGGATTCAATCTGTTACATGAGAGCGGGTGTGGGCTGGAGCTTGTCCGGCGCCGCCCCCACCCCCGTGCTGCCCCAAAGCAGCCCCGCCCGGCCACCGGCCCTGCCTCAACGGGCACCGTGCACCGTTCCGACTGACCGCACTAAGTGGAGCACTCACAGAAAAATGAAAGAGGTTGGACTTTTTTGCACGGCAGCCTGCCGCGGATTGACACGGGTAGCGTTTGGCTTCCGCACACAGTCCGTGACACAGTCCGTGACATACTCGTGACAGTCCTGTCTGTCGTGCTGCACGGGGGCGGGCTGACAGGGCGGCAGCGACCCGGGCAGCGCCAGCGGGGCGGCGGGGCTGGGCGGGGCGCTATGCAAAGCAGGCAGGGTCCCCGAGGAACTCTTCCATTTTGGCTAAACACGTTGGTAGCAACACCCCCGGTGTAGCGCGGCCCGCCGCTCACCCAGCCCCAAAGGTCTTCAACGGGTGGGTCTGTCGGGTCCGACGTATTTTGCGTGTGAGAGAGACAGATATAGCACGTTTCGGCGCGTCTGGGACTCCACCGCATCGGAACATACGGCCAAGAACCATGTTCGAATCCCGCCAGAAGCAAGTGGTTTTAGCCCACTTCCTGAACACTTTTACTTATTTGAACTCGTGTCCGTGGCTCTAGGAAACATGTATAATGCTTAGTCATTGTTAAAACCTCGAAAAAACCGCAAGGAAGGGTGGGCGTACCGGCGGCGCCGGGACTCGAAGCCGGATCCCAGCGTGAATTTGGCCGGGTCCAGTCAGACCCGACGCGTCAGACCCGACCCGACCCGACCCGGAAGCTTTCTGCCGGCAGCGGGACCCGGCAGACCCACCCGCTGAAGATCTTTGCCCAGCCCCCTCCTCCACTTTCTTACCCCCCCCCCCCCCATTCCCTTCGCATTCTCCTGCTCAAACTCAATCTCTGTCACTACCCATCGGTCTATCTCTGTCACACTCCCCGCCTCCTGGCACCTTCCTTGTTCCTCCCGTTCAGGGAGGGGTAGTGCACCGGAAAACAGTTGGCGTGCAAAACGTCGTTTTGATTTATCCAAGCACGGCCGACGCAGCCTACGGGCCTCCCTGCAGGCGGCGTGCACGGCCCCTGGGGCATCCCTCAGCCCTTCCGAGGGTGCGTGGCGGCGCGTGGCGGCGCGTGGCGGCGCGTGGCGGCGCGTGGCGGCAGGCCTCCCGGGGCACCCTGCCACGCAGCGCCACGCCCTCCTCCAGGGACCCCCCAGGGGCCAATCGCTACGCCAAAGCAGTGCACCGCGGCGCGGATAGCGTCAAGTGCCGAGGAGGAGGAAGATACGGGGAATGCTGAGTGAGAAGGAGAGAGCGAGAGGGGGAGGGAGAGGCTGTTTGTCTTGTTTCACTCTTCGTTCAGGGCAGTGCGGCTATAGCAGCACTATGGAAACAAACGCCGTCCCGTAACATGTTGCGAACGGCGACATTTCTCCTCGGCGGAACGATGCGTGCTTTGTCAGTGCCGTTGGCCCCCGCCACCAGGGGCCGCACACCCGCACACCGGCCACCGCCCCGCCATGCCTCTGGTCGATTGGGTTCCGCCCCTCACCGTGTCTGTCTGTGTGTGCGCGCGTGTCGGTGTATGAGGCCTCGTCGTCTGAAGGGACCGGCGCAGGTCACTCGTTTCGGCTGCTGCTGCTGCATGGCAATAACT
The DNA here is from genome assembly GCA_038380765.1 of Odontothrips loti. Lineage (NCBI taxonomy): Eukaryota > Metazoa > Arthropoda > Insecta > Thysanoptera > Thripidae > Odontothrips > Odontothrips loti. The sequence continues at coordinate 13,935,839 of CM076244.1, read as the reverse complement.
GCTTTGAGTCCTCCCGACGTCAGCGAAACACCCAGAGAAGGCCGGATCACACAAACCAGCGAGTCATCTGCTGTCCAGTGGCGGATCTAGGAGCGTCTTCAGTGGAGGAGGGGGGGAGGGGGGCAATTATCCTTTTGCCCCCCCCCACCTGGATCCACGCTTGCTGCTATCTGTGACGAACATCGGCCCAGCCCCGCGCCCGCCCCGCCTCCCACTCACGCCACTGACCGCACGGCTGAGTCGGTACCCTCCCGCCGGCGGTATTGAGGGGAATAACACGGTTACATATGTGTGGCTCACTTCATACAAAATGTATGACGCCCTTCCCTCCTCTCCCTCTCCTGCCTCCCCACCCTCCGCGGCTACGTTTCCAATCAGACTGTGTGGCTTGTTCCTTTTGTTACTGGAGCCCAGCGGCGTGTGTGTGGGGGGAGGGGAGGGAGGCGGGGAGGGGGAGGATATGTGGTTAGTGTCAAGAGGGGGTAGGAAGGAATCAAATCCGCTCTTCTTCCATGACTCTTCCCACCGAGGTGTTCCATCGTCAAGGTCTACCGTGCGAAGTGTGGCGGCCGCTTATTTCAATACAAAAATTTAAATCCCTATTTAAATAGGAAGCAGATGATACCAACTCTAAATATCTCATTCCAGTTTCTTAAGGCTTTTTAGGAATTGTCTGTGGAAGCAGAACTTATCTTTTGTTGTATTATGAGGGAGAGACGAAGATATTTGAAAGGAAAGGAAAGGCAATTTTTGAGCGGCGCCCAGGATGGCTCGCATGGCCCGCGAGGGCAATAATGCCACGATGCGATGCGCGACAATGCTCGACGCGGATGGACGCGGATGGACGCGGACGAAAGCGGACGAACGAAAGTACAAGCTAGCTGACACCTCCTTCTTCCATATTATTTAGTTTATAAACTAGGCTAGGCTATGCTAGCGCTAAAGAGGTATCATCTGCTAAAAAATGAAGGACCCAAAATGCCGCTAACCTTACGACAACCTCGATCGTTCTTGTTTATTTTTATTTTCAAGTCCCTATTCGCCCCTTGCCAGAATTCACTTGGATAATTATACAACGTGCTTGTAACGGGATTACTTTTGCTGCGCATTTTACCTTGCAAAACTTTTTCTATTTTATTTTTATTGTGTTCGCCAATTTGCACATCGTTATAAGAACGTGTGTGGCGTGTCGTGGCGCGGTGGGCCTCAGGGCACTATGTTGTTCCGATAATGGCCCTACCTTCGCTCTCCCTCTCTCTTTTCCTCGCCATTTGCGTCCCTCCTTACGCTCCTTTCTCTTTCATCCCCCATCCTGCCAGCCGTTGTTCCTTTCGCCGGATTTCATATTAACCCCCAACCTAACTCCGGGATTCCTGTCGCACATTTGGGATCCTCCTGTAGTAGGAAGCCCCCCGTCCCACCGATGCTCACCGGTGCTAGAATCTAAAATTCGCGGCATGTAACTCGGTTTCAAAAAAAAACAAAGTAAGCAGAAGGATTATTTCCTTTCCATCTCGCCTCACGGACAAGGAAAACCATGCGATCAAGCCGCCCGCCGCCGTCCGGGCCGCCCTACATCCGTCACAGCGGGCTGTGGTGTAATAATGGAAAAATAAAACGGGGAGGGGGTGGGGTGGGCTCGACCCGGGGCACGAAAGCAAACGCATTCTCGTCCGTCCATTTGTCTGCGTTCCAGCCCTGCTGCCTGCGGGCCCGCCGGAGCCCGGAGCCAGTCACGCGTCCGGCCGGCAGAGGCGTTAGCAGGCGTTAGCTGCCGAACAGAACACTGCACCCGGCACTCAGCCCGGCCGCGGCCGCTGCTGGCTGGCCGCTGCTGGCCGCTGCTGGCCGCTGCTGGCCGCTGCTGGCCGCTGCTGGCCGCTGCTGGCCGCTGCTGGCCGCTGCTGGCCGCTGCTGGCCGCTGCTGGCCGTCTTCGTCGGGTAATCTCTCACATCTGCTCTCGCCCATTGAACAAACTTCCGAGAGGGGGCGCAGGAGGCACTGGAAACAGGAAGCACCGGGAACCGGAAGCGGAAAAGTGACCGACTGCGGCGCGCGCGGCCCCCATTCAAACTCCACCCGCTCATGCGCCTGCTTGTTGACTCGGGTCGAGAGCTCGGTGCTCCGGGAAGCCGTTCTAGGCGAGGAACTATAATCGTTGCCTGCGGGAGAGGGTGAGTCGTGTGGAAAACTCGGCAGGCAATTTCAAATCGCCTGAACTTCCTCCTCAAAATTGGACGCACAGTCATCGGGTTTTCTCTGACCAAAATTCGCTCGTGCGTGCATTACTCGGGCTCTGGGAACAGAAATAGACGAACGAACCCCGCGACCACACGTGGGAGGCCGCACGCACACACAACTCCGCGATGAGTTCTCACTGCGCGTGACTACGGGTGAGTGTGAGTGTGTGTGTGTGTGTGTGTGTGTGTGTGTGTGTGAACAATTGGGAGCGCGTTCTTATATGGTCTCCAGGAGGCCATGACCATTATTTTCTGCGCCGGTAATGAGGTTAGCGCCTGTTACCTAGTTGGACCACCACCACAGCCCGTGTTGGGGCAGAAGGGAGAGAGCCACCTGGCCGACAGCAGCTTGCTCTGTCTCTCTCTTGGGAGCCCATCTGTGCCGGACCCCCGGGGGATTTTCTCATCTCTCTCTCTCTCTCTCTCTCTCTCTCTCTCTCTCTCTCTCTCTCTCTCTCTCTCTCTCTCTCTCTCTCTCTCTCTCTCTCTCTCTCTTCCTCTCACATTTTGAGGTGCGCAGGCACCCCTCCCTTCCACGGCGCTTAATCACATGCCCCCCGGCATAAGGAGCGAGAGAGACAGGTGTACTTTAATTGCACGCCCCTCATACTTGTTGCCCCCGGTTGGTCCGGACCTTGAGGGTCTCTTTCCCTCTCTTGCTTTCAGACATTAATACAGTGCTGCTCACTGCGGCCTTACAACCTATCTCAGCGGCGTGCCAGCGGCGTGCAGGCAAATAACCATTTGCGAGAGAGATGGAGGCAGAATAGGATATGCCGGGATTTCCTCTTGGCAGTGCAGGCCGTTTACGTTTCCTCGCCGCACGCATCACACGCACACACAGAACATGCATGACTGAACACAGCGCTGCATCACATCCGCAAACGATTTGTCACCACCGCACAATCCCCCCTCCCCCTTCTCTACCTCTCTCTCTCTCCCTCTCGCACGCTGCCCGGGGTTCGGGGATGCGCGCGCATGCGGCACAACCGCGCGCGAACTTTGCACACGAATTTGGCACGAAATCACGCATCCCTCCGTAAATCAGCGACACTTTGCCGCCAGCCAGCCAGCCAGCCGCGGAGGCCAACGTGAAACTGCCCCCCCCCCCTCCCCCCACTACCTGCAACTAGGCGAAACAAGGGGCCCACGCACACGGCTCGGCATTTGCATAGGGAGCCGGGCGGGCGGTGTGCGGGGGCCCAGGGGGCCACGCCCCCTCCCCTCCCTCCGGGGCCCTGGGCCCCCTGGTGGGTGCGGCCGGCACTCAGTCAGCTGCACCCGGACAGTGGTGCTCACAATTATTGGGCTAGGTGTAGCAAGACCATCGGACTCCCTCCCTTTCACGCAGCCAACCTCCCTTTTTCCGCCTTTCCTCTTTCCCCTTCCCTTCTCCTTCTTCTTAAATATTAAATCTTCCTTCCTCTTCACCCCCTCCCTTCTTCCTCCCCGGAGCTGTGGAGGCCGACGTCTGCGTCTGCAGCGACACGCGGCGACACACGGTGACACGCGGTGACACGCGGCGACACGCGGTGACACGCGGCGTGATGTGGCCTCGCAGCTCCGCGATGGCCTCGGTTAGGTCGCAGTGCGCACAGCAGCGTGGGGGGGGGGATGAGCACAAACCAATTAAAGGCCCGTGGGTGGGAGATTGGCTGGGATTGGCTGCGAGTGCGGCTGGCCTGAGTAGGGTAAGTAGTTTGGGGAGGCAAGGCAGATGGATGAGGGTCACGGAGTCACACGGAGTCACACGGAGTCACACGGGGGCGGCCGGGCGTGGCGGGCGGCGGCCCGTGGGGACACCAGCAGCCAGCAGGCGGCCCGGCGACCAAATGCGCGGAAAGAAGTTGCAAAGGGTACTGCAGGGAGCGGCCTCGGCGCCGGCAGGTAGCCAGACCCGCCAGATCCCTCCCGCCGCCGCCCCACAACTTGAGTCGGCCCGGCCCCGGCCCGCACGCTGCGGCGAAGCGGTGAGACCGTTGTTCAGCCCACCCGGTCACGCTACCGGGGCCAGGAACCTCGAGAGGTTTTTGTCGTCGTCGGCAGGAGGAAGGAGCGAAAGACTCTTCTTTCACAAAGCACCCAATCACGAGCAGAAGACCTCTCTGGCTCTGTTGCTCGCCGGCGACAAACTTGCGACCGATGTAAAGGAGTGCGCAGACACTGCGAGGAGTGCTGGACTGCAGTCCTGCCAAGGAATACACCGATCCGGGGCGCGGGGGCGCGGTTGTGGGGGCGCGGGGGCGCGGGGGCGCGGGGGCGCGGGCACGAGTCCAGGGCGACTCGGTCAGCGCAGCCAGCGGCAGCCAGCCAATCGTGGACGCGGACCGCTTCCGGGCACAAAGGGACACCCGGGAGGACACGCCACAGTGCATCATCGTCATCAGGCGACGACGTGGCCACCGGACCGATTTCCTCCTCCCCTCGCGCCACTGACCGCTGTCATCGTGGACGCTCTTTTCGGCTCCTGACAGGAATTCCCCCATGCAGTATGATGCGAGGTCATGTCTGGCAAGTGTGTGTGTGAGTGTGTGTGTGTGTGTGTGTGTGTGTGTGTGTGTGTGTGTGTGTGTGTGTGTGCAGAGTGTTTGAGCAGTGTGTGGCAGGGTCGCATCTCTCGCGCATGCGGTGAGCCCCCGCCCAGTCCAATAAGCCTCGGTCCCCCTGAATTCTTCAGGAGTTTTTGCCTGGCGTCGGCTGGCAGCCCGAGGCCCGAGCACACTCTGCGAAAGACCGCGGCCGCAGCTCCTAGCGGCTACCGGCTCCCCACGGAATCAGCGGACCCACAGCGATTGCTAGTCAACCGCTGCGCCGCACCGCTCCACCTCCCCTCGGGGAGTGCAGAAATGTTGCAATGCAATGTCGCCCCGTCCTCGTCAGACCCCGGCAGCGGGAGACCCCCGCGGGGACAGGAAACCCTGCGAGGGGGGCTGCCCCCCCCCCCTCCCCCCCTTGTTAGCTGGCTAAAGAGGACGCTGCGAAAACAAAAGAGTCTGAGGACCACGTTTCGAATACCAGCCACGGCGCACCATTTCATGTTTTTTTTCTTTCCTTTTTGCGCCCTCCTCCTTCTGGAGGGCGTCTGCTCGTTCCGTGCCCAGCCAGAGTGCAGTGCTCCTGAGCGGGCCCCCGCACCAGCCACTGCGCGGGGCGCACGCACAGCAGACATCGGCTCCAGCGGCTCCAGCGGCTCTAGTCAGCCGAGACGTTATTATTGTTTCCGCCTGGAGCGCCATCCAGACCCCAGCAATTAAGCGGTGCCTCCTTCGGTCGTTGTCGCCGCATCCTCTCCCGTCCTCGGCGTCTGCCGCTGCCGCTGCCGCTGCCGCTGCCGCTGCCGCTGCCGCTGCCGCTGCCGCTGCCGCTGCCGCTGCCGCTGCCGCTGCCGCTGCCGCTGCCGCTGCCGCTGCCGCTGCCGCTGCCGCTGCCGCTGCCGCTGCCGCTGCCGCTGCCGCTGCCGCTGCCGCTGCCGCTGCCGCTGCCGCTGCCGCTGCCGCTGCCGCTGCCGCTGCCGCTGCCGCTGCCGCTGCCGCTGCCGCTGCCGCTGCCGCTGCCGCTGCCGCTGCCGCTGCCGCTGCCGCTGCCGCTGCCGCTGCCGCTGCCGCTGCCGCTGCCGCTGCCGCTGCCGCTGCCGCTGCCGCTGCCCTCTGCGGGCCCCACTTCACGTTCTGCTCTGGGAGCGCCCGCCGCGTCGGCCGTCCCGCTCGGCACGGCCGCGGTCGGGTTGCCTATCTCACCGTTCGCAGGCGCGCAGCCGAGGGCGCGGCGGGGAGGCAAAACAGTGGGAAACCGCAAACCCAACTCGCGGAACACGTTCCGAGTAACGTCGGATGACGCGTAATATCAGCCGGGAGAAATAAACACATGAAACGTGTTCAAGGTCAGACAAAGCGTGTGAGTGTTCGTTCGTAACTGACAACATCATGAGTGATCCTGAACAACTCCGACGAGACGCCCTTTACTGCGCGCCACACCGCTTTGCTACTCCGCAGCCACGCCGTACGGCAGGGCAGTAATTCATTTCCGACTCCGTTGGGGCGGAAAAATCAGAACTCAACGCCACCGAATCCAACCAACGTGCGACGCGATGCCCCCCTGGGAGCGCCGCGCCGCCGGTATTGTGGGGTAACTGCAGCACTCAATTGGTGAAATTGGTTGGTAGGGGCGGGGGATGGGGAGGGGGGGGTGGAGAAGTGGTGCCTGCTTACCTATGCAGGTCGATGGCCCAAAATTAAAACGACTCAATCTCCCGCGACCGCGTAACCAAAAGGGCCCCGTATCTCATTACAGCCGCCCGCTCGGCCGCCCCGCCCTCATGACCCGACTACACCCATAGGGCGCTCCGCGGCTGTGGCGTGGCGGACTACGTCCTCGCGACCTACATATAATCTGTGGATTTTCTTTCACTCATTTTCTGACGACTTTTTGTTTTCATTTTTTCCTTCCTCTCTCCTAGCCTTTCTCCCTCTTTGGCCGCACACGCTGCTAACAAGCCACACTCCTCACGCCCCACGGGCAGCCCCGGGCAGCCCCGGGCAGGCCCAAGCTCCGCATGGTCCCGATGACAACGTCCCTGTGCATGCGTACTCTCAGCAGGGCCCCCCTTGGGGGTCACCGCCCCCACCGCCAGTGAGGTGGAGAGAGTACGAAAGGGAGGGAAGGGCCAGAGAGAGAGAGAGGGGAGAGAGAGAGAGAGAGAGAGAGAGAGAGAGAGAGAGAGAGAGAGAGAGAGAGAGAGAGAGAGAGAGAGAGAGAGAAAGAGATAGAGAGAGAGAGAGCGACTCGGGGTTAGGAAGGCTAAGTGATCCTCTTAAAGGCCTTGCGAGTGCGTAAATTAGTCGCGTATTATCTCGTCGCGCGACCAGAGAGAGAGAGAGAGAGAGAGAGAGAGAGAGAGAGAGAGAGAGAGAGAGAGAGAGAGAGAGAGAGAGAGAGAGAGAGAGAGAGAGAGAGAGAGAGAGAGAGAGTGAGAAAGGGGCAGGGGGAGGTATGGATGGGGGTGCACCCAAAGGGGGAGCCTTATCCTGGTTTTAAGCCCGCTTGACCCGCACCGAGGCTGCGTAGGTGCGATAACTCGTTGCCTTACAAGCAGGGGTAGCGGCACTACTGCGAGGTGCTTACAGATTTCTACACATGGATAACGAGGACATGCGAACGTACGTAAAATTGCACATGTCCACAAATGATTAATGTAAAGCTCTTAATCTACATCTTGCGGCTCGAAAAACAGCGATATACAAAAAAAAAGACATGAAAACGAAAACTACTTGTTGAATAGTCTCTCTCGCCTTTCTTCTAGGCGTACTTCACGTTGCTGCTTTTTCATCGCTCTCCCTCTTTCTCTCGCTCTCTCTCACTCGCTCCGATTCCCTCTCGCCTGCCAGAATACAGCGCGCAATAATGCGATTAAAAGTGCTGAGTGGGACGAATTGAAGGATATAATCGCCTGGCCGCCCTGCGCGCTCGCTCGCTCGCTCGCTCCCTTTGAGCGTATGAGAACCGGCCCCAATGAATGTCACTCAACTCCACCCCTCCGACAGTGTACAGTGTACAGTGCGGGTCGGTAGCTCGAGAGGGCCGTTTAGAATTAAGGCTCCAGTCTTTGATGCCTCTTAGACGTGAACTTTTTTCCCCAATGTACCTTTCTCATTATTTCTCACTTCCTCCCTGACCAAGTGGGCAACCCCCTCTCTCCAACCCTCTCATCGCCTACCCCCTTCCATCTTTTCCTCCTGCAGGTCGACGACAAAAGCCGTCGGCAGCACAAGATCTAGATGCAGCATGTTCACTCCCGGCTCCATCCTGCCCGCGCCGGCCGAGGGCAGCAGGCGGCCGGGCCGGGGTTGCCGGGGCGCTATGGCTGCACTCCGCCCGCCCCAGCCTTTGCCGCGCCGGTATCTGATGTCAGCTCCGGGGGAAATGCCCACAGGTCACGCTACGCGCCACACGCCCCCTCCCACGCTGCCGCCGCTGACGCCGCTGACGCCGCTGCCGCCGCTGCCGCCGCCGCCGCCGCTGCCGCCGCTGCCGCCACCGCTGCCACTGCCACCACTGCCGCCCGTGGCAGAGCACCGCGGAACCGGTGGTGCTCGAACACTTTGAAACAGGAAGCGGTCGGAAAAGAGTGGAAAAAAACCACCAACAGCCATAAAACACCAACACGCTCCTCCTGGCGTCAGTAAACAACGTCACGTGTAACAACTTTGGCGGCGTTCTTCCCAGATGCAGGTGTGTGTGTGTGTGTGAGAGAGAGAGAGAGAGAGAGAGAGAGAGAGAGAGAGAGAGAGAGAGAGAGAGAGAGAGAGAGAGAGAGAGAGGGGGGGGGGGACGTTCCAGCCGAGGCAGCACGAACCCACTACGCTCCCGCCGCTTGACCTAACCACTGTCAGCGAGGTCCGAGAGGGACGGCGTAAGTCTGGCTGGACTGCGTTGGCAGCGTAACCGCGCCCCAACACACGCCGAGGGAGGACGCACCGACTGCGGCGGCCGAGCCGAGAGGCACTAGCGAGCGGACCAGGCGAGCCGGGGCCTTGGATAGAGAGGCGGGCTAAACACGTTTCCATTAAAACATTCCTTGCATATCCTTTTGCCGGCGACCTGATATTAAAATTACACCGCTTGCCAGAGGTAACGGAGCCCGAGACACGAGAGGGTGCGGAGTATCCGGAAGGTAATGCCGAGCAGGTAACATGCTAGCAGGAGGTAACACCGAGGTAACGGGGTAAACAGGAATGACGGAGGTCCTCGCTACCGGACCGCACTAGCCCTCCGATCCCGCCACTGTGAGCGAAATAGGCCGCGCTTGGACTCTTACAGCGGCCTATTACCCGATCAGCAGTGTTACCCGGCGTTACCCAGTGTTTCGGTGTTACCCAGCGCTACCCAGTGTTTCCCAGCGGGAACACGTCGGGACACGTCGTCCTGTTATCTCCTTGTCCCTGTTTTTCCCCATCCACGCCTCGTGAGGGTGGTGGTGTTGGTGTTGGTGTTGGTGTTGGTGGTGGTGGCGGTGGTGGTGGTGGTGGTGGTGGTGGTGGTGGTGGTGGTGGTGGTAGTGATGGGGGCGTTTGTTGCCCGGCTAAACCGGGGGGGGGGGGGGGCACCACCCTGGGGCCCAGACTCATACTACCCCTGGAGAGTGGCCGGGGTGTGCCGTTTAGTTAGCCACAGCAGCCCTGAGGACAGGGCGCCAGACTTCTCGCCCCTCCGCCCCCGCTGCAGGCGCCACCCTCCACACTGCTGTAGTCTGGGGCACCACGCCTATGCCATGTCTTTACTACTCGTACGTGGTAACTGCAGCGGACCGGCACGCCCGCCCACGCCCGCCCGCGCCCGTCCACGCCCGCCCACACCCGCCCTGGCCCGCCAGACCTTCGCAGATCCCACTCCAGAACCCCACGAACCCTTCATCCGCCAGAACATTTCCAGGACCCAACTGCTCTGCAGAGCATCTCCAGCAAACGCGCACCAGACGGGACTCCCATCGACCGTCACTAAATCGGGTCAAGCGCTCGCCAACGTTAAATTTTTAACCTCAGTTTTTTTTTTTTTTTTTTACTCTCCCAAAGCCCGATCGGGCACCTTTACAATAAACTCTACAACAACAACAAAAACAACAAAACGAACAAAAAAATACAGAACGGGTGAGAAAAAAAAATACACGAAGCGGCATAACGGTCGCTGACTAATGACGGCGCCCTGCTCCAGCATGGCGGCCACGTCGCACCGAAAGTTATCGGCTGTTAGCGCGGCGGTCATTCTGACGACAGCACTGCAAAAGTTTCCGACGGCGTGATGTCCTCCTGGGTCCGACCGCCTCCCCCCGCTGCGTCGGCACCGCAGTGGCGGCGGCTGCAGCGGCAGTGGCGGCAGTGGCGGCAGTGGCAGTGGCGGCGGCAGCAGTAGCAGCAGTAGCAGCAGTAGTAGCAGCAGCAGCAACAGCAACAGGGGTGTCGTCGTCATCCTCATCAGCAGCCGGACGACGGACGCACACAAGCCCGGCCCGGCCCGGCCCGGCCCGCAGTGCTGCTGGGGGAGGTCAAGGCAAACTCGCTCGGACAGTTTAGGAGCCCCCGCCTCCCCGCCCACATCGAGGCCGCCGCGCCGGCAGCAGCCGTGTACCGCGCCCATCAGATATTTCGCCAACCCTGCGGCGGCGCGCTGGGGCCGGGCTGGGCCGGGGCCGCACCGGGCCGCACCGGGCCGCACAAATTTGATTTCTTCGGCACTCCGCCAGGTCCGCCGTATCTGCTTTCACGCATCCCCCGCTGAATAATTTGGGAGGCGCACCATCATCAGAGGGGGATCCCCTTTCCACCGCCCGGCCCGGATGATTCGGAGATACACCGACACAGGCCCCGCAGGCTCAGGTAGGCTGTCACGAATACCTTGGGGCCAGCGCTGCGTTGGTGCCGGTACTGTGCGGATGAAAATATAGCCGTGTCTGGGAAAAAATCGTGTTTGATGCGAACTCTCTGTGGTATCAGTGTAACTTTCAGTGTGACCCGAAGAACCCCCTTCCATCACCTGTCTCAGCCCAACACTCTGTCTCCCTATCTCTTTCTCTATCTCTCTCTCTCTTTCTCCCCCTCTGTCCATCTCTCCCTCCCTCCACACAACCCATGCCCCACAAGTTTGACACGTCCATGTGGAGGCACGCTGCTGCGCCATGCAAACTCATGGTGCCTGGTAGCCAAGGCCGGCCAAGGTCGGGCCAAGGTCGTATCAGACAATGACCCGTCGGGAAGTGCGCTCGATGGGCGGATAGCGCCAAGAACGCTTCTCGTCGTTTCTGGGGGGTGAAATTTAATTATTGGCTTGTGGTGATGAGAGAGGGGGAGAGCTCCGGCCGACCCGACGGGGCCCGCGCCACCGTGACTCAATTCGATATCTCGATATCGAGCCGTCAGTTCGAGCCAAGGCATCTGACTGACATGGCCTCCACGGGGAGGAGTCTCTAGGACTCCCCTTTCTCTCTCTCTCTCTCTCTCTCTCTCTCTCTCTCTCTCTCTCTCTCTCTCTCTCTCTCTCTCTCTCTCTCTCTCTCTCTCTCTCTCTCTCTCTCTCTCTCTCTCTGTCTCTTCCTCTCGCTCTCTGTCTAGGAGGCCTGTTATGGAGAGGGGGAGTCTGACATGCAGACACGTGCACAGATAGCCGTGCTGCCCCCCCCCCCCTTACACACATACGGGCACAAATGCAGACATTACGGTTCTGCACACGGTCCGATAAACAGTGTGAGGCGCACGTTCATGCGGCCAGCAGTTCTCGGAAGTTCCCCCTCTGCAATTGCCCACTGAACATGAGACTGACTCACCGAGGCCGACAGCGATTCGGGCCGACTGCGAGTCCAGTTAGGACGAATTAGCCTCTTCCTAGTCAGACGGGGGTCTCTTTGATATCGTTGCTGAAAGGCCTGCTAACAGGGCCGTAGCGGCTGCCGGCCGCGCCAGTAACTTGATCAGCCCCCCCCCCCCCCCCGTCGCATTGAGTTCCGTTCCAAAAAGACAGTGATAGGTACCATCCGGGACGATAACAGGGCCAGCATCGCAAAAAAAAAGGCAAAAAAAAAACACGATCAGTCTGTACAATCTGAGAACAAAAAAGGACACGCTTCGTTCGTTTGCGTTCGTTCGAGACATTTCAAATTTCACGGACACCCAGGGAGCAATCCTTTGAGCCGGTACTAAACATCAGCCAGGAAGAGCCGGGACCTTGACGACAGGTGGGAGATGACCCCCGAGCGAGCGAGGGCGGATGGAGCGGAGCACAGCACAGCGGAGCACAGAGCAGGCGACTGACAACACTTTCTCATTACTTTCATTTCCTCATTACTCCGTTGCGGTTTCTGTTTGCCCCGGCTCATGTTTGCCAGTGACTGGGGCGGACAGAGGGCGAGGCGGAATGGAGAGGAAAGAAAAAGAAAATAAGACCTGCCACTCGCGAGATATCTGTGCAAACCGGGAGAGAGTGATGAGGAGGGCGCTCCACCTTCTTCAGCCCTCTCTCTCTCTCTCTCTCTCTCTCTCTCTCTCTCTCTCTCTCTCTCTCTCTCTCTCTCTCTCTCTCTCTCTCTCTCTCTCTCTCTCTCTCTCTCTCTCTTTCTTTTTTCTGTCTTTTGATTAGAAACGGCAAATTGCAGGACGAGGCGCTCCGGGTACCGCCCCAGAACCACAGGATGGCTTTACTCCGACCGCATCGTCACCTCGATGCAGAATAAGAAAGCAGCACCATCACCACCGCCATTGACAAGCCTAGCCTAGTGACTCTCCGCGCCTGCGAACCAGCGGGTAGGCAACGCGCCGCACGCGGAAGCCGCCGTGTTGCCTACCCTCCGGGCTGACCGCGCCGGAACCCTCACTCGGGACTCCCATGCCCGCCCACCCTTCCCCGGACAATAATAAATAATAAATCATTCAAGTTTCCCCGATAGGAAAAGGGTAGGGGGCCGCAGCCGCAGCTCCCCTCCCCCAGATGCGTGAGTTCGGGCGGCGGCGTTCGAAACAATCCGGACGCGATATGCGATTTAAATGAGCCCCGCGCAGCCATGCATCGCGTTTTCCGGAACTCTCCGCTCGGCTCCGCTCGGCTCCGCTCGCCGCGCCGCCGTCACACCCCGCGACACATCCTGGCACACCCGACAAGACCCGTCCCCCGCGGGGATCCCGTGGGGCAGCACTGCGATTAGCGACGCGTGCTCCAAACCATTCATTTTTCTTTTTATTTGTTGTTGTTGTTGTCTCTGCAGCGCGCGACAGAGTATGAGAAATAAAATGGTTGCCGAGTGTTGACAGGAGAAGAGCCCCCCACCGCCCCTCTGGCAGTGGCCTTGGTTTGTGAACTGCTTCGGAAGGGTGGGACAGAAAACGTCATGCATGAATTGTCATACATGGAAACGGGGAAAAAAGCACAGATTAAAAAAGATAGAGGGGCGATGAAAAAAAAATTGGCCGAACAATTAATTCTGCATGAACACCACTACTGTGTTGTCCCGTCCGATACAAAACTTTTTTTTACCCGCCGTGAGAGGTCAACGCGTTGCTACAAAAATAAATCTGTGTACCCCGCCACGGTCCATGATTCCATGACCCTCAAATTAGAAATCCACCCGAAGGCAGACTCACACACGCTGATCGAGCCTTTGACAGCAAAACACAATCAACCTCCCTCGGAGGAGGGTGGAGGCAGGAGAAATGATAAAAACGGCGAGAGGGGCGGGTCGGTGAAAAAGCGACGCCTAGGGGCTGAATAGACACATCATAGCGACAAAGGGCTGGGAGTTTTCCACCTGCCCTGCGGGTAGGGGTGGGTGCGGAGAGAATGGGGAGGGGGTAGGGTGAGGGAAAAATGGTGGGGACGTTGTGTGGTCTAAGGAGGGTGTGGGCATGACGGAGGGTTGGAGGGTGTGGCTGAGGGGGTGGAGGGGAGAGGGTTTGCTCAAATCATTAGAGAGAGCAGGGCTCTGACTAGCGGCTGCATAGAAGACGAGCGTGAGGAAAAGAGAGGGGGGCAGTGGTGAGGTGGGGGGGGGGGACTGAAAAACGCGGCGCCGTCACCGCACCCCGACAGTCATGCATGGGTCCGTTATGTCCCAGAAAGAGGCAGTGGCAGCCCAGCCAGGCCGCCATGGGGCCGCCAGGGGGCCGCCAGGGGGCCGCCAGGGGGCCGCCAGGGGGCCGCCAGGGGGCCGCCAGGGGGCCGCCAGGGGGCCGCCAGGGGGCCGCCAGGGGGCCGCCAGGGGGCCGCCAGGGGGCCGCCAGGGGGCCGCCAGGGGGCCGCCAGGGGGCCACCAGCACCACGGAGCCGACGCGATATGGGGCGTCAACGGACCAGATTAGGGTCCTAACTACACGGCCATTCGCGGTATACGGCGCCTCCTTATCCGCCCACTCCTTCTTCACTCCGTCTCTGTCGGTGGCGGGGAGGATAGGCATCACACAAGTGAGGGCTTCAAAAATATTCCGCCGTTTTCTTCATGAACTGCATTGGCTTTTGTCACATTTTGAACACCGTTATTGGGATTCCGTTTTGGAAAGTGAGGAAATCGCCAGGCTTTTCGGCGGCCAGGTGCCTCTTACGGCGGAGTCCTTGGGCACCCGGGGAGCCCAGGGGACCCGGGGCGGGGGGGCGCCGCAGAGCGGAGCTCAGAGATGAGCCAAGATGAGGCCAAGTTGCGAGGGCAACTCTCAAAGTAGTAATTGGTGTGGAACGTGTCGCTTCATTGTTTGGGTCGGGCCGGGGACGCGCCGGGGACGGGAGGTCGGAGCGAAGCGGAGGGCCGAGCAGGCAGCGCTACTCATTATCCTGACCGAATTTCTCCCCAAAGTATTGCAGATGCCGGGAAGTTCCCAAGAGGTCATCGCATAAGGCGGAGGTACGGTCCACGGAAAGAAACTTCCTACATACGTTCCCAGTGTCTGAGAGTAGGCTGCTAGGGCCGCCGCAGCACTGCTTACCACAGAACTGTGACATAAATAATATCGAGTTTATTCCCAGAAAGAGAATCAGTCCGCCGCGGACTTACTTTTGCAGACGTGCGGCCAGAGGTCATCAGGTCATCGTGCAAAATTTGCAAGGACGAAAACCCAGGTTGCGGGTGCGTGCTTGGCGACAGCTCCTCACCTGCAATCAGGAATAAAATGTGGGTTAATGACACGTCCAAGTCTGGCTGCGGCGCCCGCAGACGGGCCAGCCTTGCAAATTACAGTTTTCCCGCGCCAATTACCGTGGCCGGCGGCGCGGCCGGCGTGGTCCGCCTGCACTCACTGCGGCGAAACTAGCGCCGCGCCCGGCCCCAGTGCGCTGCGCGCTGCACCGCTGTCAGCACTTTGGCAGACTAGGTGACTGAGCCCGCCTGTCAGCCCCCATCACCCTGTCCGCAGCACTGCTGCGCGAAATGTCACGACAGCATAGCGGGTCAGAGTAAGTCCGCCTGCAGTCCCGGTAACGGTGTTTCCACTACCTCCCCTTTTTCAGAGAGAGACAGAGAGACAGTAAGACGAGGTTCCTTGCGTCATCCTGCCCGTGTCTGTTCAGTTAGGCGGAGACGGGACGGATTGTAAGACGACAGAGAGACATCCCAACAGTACAAAGAGAGGGAAATTACTTGAGAAACTGAATTATGGGGTCCGGGCAAAAAAGGAGAAGAGGGGGATGTTTTGCAAGAGAACATCCCGGCATCGTATCAACGCGCGCGCAACATGTCGAGTTCAGAGGCCGTGTTCTACACGCAGAAAAATTACTAGTTGTCACAACAACTTTTTTCCGTTGTTTTGGGGACAAGTAACATATTTAGTTAGGAGAACTAAGATTTCGTCGGGGAAACTAAAAGACCTGGTGCCCGTTCCTACCTAGCAGATAGATTACAATTTTCCCGTAACATTAGGAAACAGGTTGTCAGAGGTAGTGAATATCATCTTCACATTCCACAACATCGAACGGACAAAGGAAGGGGAGCTTTCTGGATTAATGCTCCTTTACTGTGGAATAGATTACCCAATAATATCCTAGGTATTGGTAACATAAATAGCTTTATATCCAATCTTAAGAAGTATTTTTTAAACTTGCAATAATTTCTTTCATGTTACTTGCATCTGTTTTAAATTTAAGAATTTCTTTCTTTGTGCCTTGCACAAGCGCTTTATTTTGTAATTATTGGTGAACTAAACATCCTTGCTGTATCGTTTTGGCAGTGGCACTCTTGTAGGACTCTTTATTCCTTTTGCGCCTTTTAAGAAATAAATTCAAATTCAAAATTTAAATTCTCTCTGTCTTACTTCGACGCCTCTGCGACGGGAAGCACAGTCCTAATGGCGCAATAAAGATTAAGGTGAGAGCAGCTCGTCAGAGCTGCTGCTTCCGGATGCTGCAGGTGCGACAACACAACAAGTCATACTTTCTTTTTTTCTATCTCTCTTTCTCGCTCTCTGTCTCTGTATCTCTCTCCCTCTCTTTCTTTCTCTCTCTCTCTTACTTCTTACTTTTCTCTTTGCCTTGTAAAGCACTAAAGGCGAATCCTCCCCTCCCCCAAACTTTTACCTTCCGCCCTGGCGCGCATCTTCTACATTCCAGTCGCGTTACCTCCATATCTGCCTGCGCGTCGCCGCAGCGATTGGGGGGAGGGGGGCGCAGCTGTTCAGCGCGGGAATAGAGTAATGCGACCCCGGCCGGCACCCCTCAGCAGCTCACAATCACGAGGGTGACCCCGATGACCCTGTGGTGACCTTTGGTGACCTGCGGTGACCCCCACCAGCTCATCACCGCCGCCTCCAAAGGACCAGCGCGCCACGAGAGTGCAGGGCAGGGGTAGGGACCGTGTCCTCACGACACAGCGGTCCGGGTTCAACTACCGGCACTGACGTGAGTTTCGGAACCGCGAAACTTGTATAATAATATCCGCTCCCGTTCTGATAAGCGTCTAACCTAACCTGTCCTCGGCGGGCTGACCCTCGTCAGGCGGCCTCCAGGGCGCAAAACACGCGTCATTAGAATGCAGAGGCGGCCGGGAGGGGGGCGGGGGGGGGGGGGGGGGTCTCGCGCTGCAGGCGGCTGCAGGCGCCGAGCGCTCACTGTAATTAATGTCGCGAGAACAGCGGCAATCCAGCGCCTCCCTCATGAACAGCGCCATGAAGCACGTATTACAGCTCCGGGGCCGTCAGCCCCCGCCCGGGGAGGACACGCCCCCCTCTCTCCACTCCGGCAGCACTGCGCTAGCTCTTCTTTTCTCCGCCGGTTAACCCCCGCCCCCCTCCCCCCACACCGCCATGCACGCTGCTTTTGGGTCACTACACCACAACAAAATAAAAGCAAAGACGTCCCACAGAGGGTTCGATACGGAAAAGAACGGGGGATAGCGACGACCTCTGGGTGCTCTGGGGAAGGCGGGTGGCCTGGCGGGAGGCCCTGCCTGCCCTGGCGGACGCGGAGGCCTGCCTCGGCCACGGACCACCGCCGCCACCGCCGCCACTGCCTGCGCTCCGATACCATCTCCACATAAATTATCAAAACGGATACGGTTTCGTAGGCAGGAATGAAATATACTCCCTGCCGCCGAAAAGGAGGAGCTAGTTGGCCCCGCAAAGTGGCGCATAGTCTGGGCTGCTGCTGCTGCTGCGGCAGGCGGGCAGGCGTCCCCCGAGGGGCCCGTCGGCGGCCCCCTGTGGGGCATGTGGTGTGGTGCTGCGGTGCGGACTCGCTACAGTGCACCGCACAGCCGATGAATCCGGATGAATGAATCAAAGCGGGGATGTGATGCGCACATCTTTTTTTTTTTTCTTTTTTCGCGAAATGACGACGCCGAGTGAAGAAAGCTCTAGATTTACCCGGTTTTATCTATATTTTCTAAAAGCACATATACCATGTGGGTTTGGCGTCGGGGGCGGGGGAGGGGAGATAAAAATGTAATCAGGTAATTCCAACTGTTGCATGTTTTCGGCCACTGTGTCCGCGGTGAGGCCCCGGCTGCGTTGCGTGGCGGCACTCTTTTTATTTCGCTTGCTTTAAAAAAAATTGACCTGTCAGGGCGCAAAGCGGGGGAAGAAAACAGAGTGCTGCGCGGATGGGGTAGGGTGGGGGAGGAAGTGGGGGGGGGGGGGGCAGGCGGGAAGGCAAGGGATGCCGTCATGGGTGGCCGTCGTAGGCGGTAGGCACTCCACAGCGCTGCACCCGGGGGTCCTAGGAGTCCCGGTGACCGTGACATTCGAACTGGAGATGCGGCGCGGCCAACACCCCAGGCCGACAGAGACGCACGACGGCGGCGCAGGGGGATTGGTTTGGAACAGAGAAAGAGGGAGAGGGTGGCGGCGCGGAGGAGTGAGAGCGTCCGAAGGACACCGGCAGCTGGATTAGAAACGGGCAAACAAAACGGCCCGACATTTCTTTCCGAGCTCACCCCCCCCCCCTCCCCCACACAACACCGCAGAGCGGTGTTCCAGGGCGCGGGGGGGGGGGGAGTCTTCGGGAAGCGGGCCGATATGGGGCGAGGAAGGAAAAGGCGGAAGGAAGGTGGTCCGGGGCGCGGCGAGGGAGCCCTGCGCGATGCGCGCGGGGAGCGAGGATAGCCGTGTCAGCACGCTAACCAGGTCGCTAGCGCCACGCCCGGCCCCGGCCAGGCCGCGCCCTGCCCCCCGCAGTGGCAAGACTAGCATCCCAACCCCCTCTAGCTCTCTCTGCGAGTTGGTCGGGGGCCAAGACTGGCCCCACGAGGCCTGCGGTCTGCGGTCCGGTCTGCGCTTCCCCTTCATGACCGGACCGCCGTGTCACATTGGCGGACGCTCGCGGACGACCAGCGGACGGCCATTGGCTCACGTCGGCCGACATGGCTGCAGGACATCGGCGCGGTACAAGCCCGGGGCCCTAATGTGCTCACCTTCCGCCCCGCCATCGCATTCTATGGCCGCCCTCATTCGTGTACGTGTGTGCCGCGTGTGCAGCGTGTGCCGCCTGACGCGTGTGCCGTGCGCCTGACGGTGCCCTCCCTACCTAAATCCTCGGCTGGGCGCGGCCTGTGGCGTGCGGCGGCCGCCCCCGCAGCCCCCCCCCCCCGCCAGCGGCCCCACGACCGGGATCCGGGGCGTGTTGGGTCGGGTATCCTCTCTACTACTCTCTTTGCTGTCAGGGGGATGGCGCGTGGCGTGCCGAGCCGTGCCGAGCCGTGAGGTACCCTCAAGCCCCGGCTACTGTTGTTCATTAGCAGTTCACCAGGCGGGAAAGTTGCACACTCTCGAACACACACACACACACACACACACGCACACGCACACCGGGTAGTGTCGCAAAGACTCCCAGGCGAGGCTCCACGTCATCAAGTTAAGAAAGTTGGCGCGAAGGCCAACCACGCCGCTGTGCCGCGCCGCGCGCCGCCAGCTTGCGCGGGGGAACAGATTTTTCATAGGGGCGGTGGCGGCGGGCCGGGATATATATGGCGGCGGCACTTACATACGTGCGAGCAGCGAGCACCCCCGGTGCCTGTCGCAGCCGTCTGAATTTGTTGTCCACAACGGCTTGACAGCTCTCACCTCTCGCAAGTAGTGTTTTTTTTTTCCCCAGGCGTTCGTTTCTTCTCCTCCCCTCCCTTCACGGAAGCTCCGAAACACGGTGGAGACTCTCCACACTCTCCTCCGTGCTCCAAAATAGTACTCGCTGCCGGATTACCTGTCGTCCGCCCCTCCGTCCGCGCATTACATTCGCGGGTAAGGAGCTCCCCGCCCTGGGGCTGCGGCCGGCTACCGGCTGCCCCCACAGAGAGCTAGGCCATTCATACTCAGACCGCTGGCCCACAGGACCCCGCCAGCGTCAGCCCAGGCGAGGCGGCTGTGTGAGATTCGAACCCGCGGCAGGCCGGTGACTGGAGGGCATTGGGTGGAGGGGGGGGGAGCCGAAGTTACACGACACGTCGAAACAGTGAGAGCGAGGGGGAGCGGTCGGGATAGCTGCGGGGGGGGGGGGGGAGAAGGGACGGCGAGTCGGGTTATTGTTATTGCAAGCCGTTGTCCCCACCCTCCACGCTCCGGCAGGCGCTTCGCATGGCCCTTGCTCGACTTGCGTCCGCAGAGGCCGTGGTGCTGGAGCCGTGGTGCAGAGCTGCCGAGCTGCCGTGCTGCCGTGCTGCCGTGCTGCCGTGCTGCTCAGCGGAGATCGCTGGCCGCGGAGATCACGGCAGCGGCGCGGAATGGCAGCGGCGGACCTCGGCCCGCACCCAGCCTCTCCCCGCCCCGCCATGCCGGCCACGACATTCAGAGCCCAGGGAAATGGTGCCGGTGTCAGATTGAAGCTCTGCAGGGCCCGCGGGAGCATCGTCCTCCCGCCGCGACCAAAACCCAACACAAACGCCAAGTGTACTCTCTCTCTCTCTCTCTCTCTCTCTCTCTCTCTCTCTCTCTCTCTCTCTCTCTCTCTCTCTCTCTCTCTCTCTCTCTCTCTCTTCTCTCTCTCTCTCCCTCTCCTCTCTCTCTCTCTCTCTCTCTCTCTCTTTCTCTCTCTCTCTCCTTCTCTCTCTCTCTTTCTCTCTCTCTCTCTCTCTCTCGCGCGCTCGCGCGCGCTTTTTTTTGCAACGGGCTTGGAATATAATTCGATCGACATTGCCACAGAGGCAAAGAAATGAGGCGGTTCGCGGTCGGAGAAATGAAGGCGGAATCGGCGTGACAGGACCTCCCTCCCTCCCTCCCTCCCTCTGACGCCAAAGTGGAATGAGGCTGCGCTCTTGGCCTCACTGCACATCCACCCGGCTGCACATTATGGAACCGGGGGAGGGACCACAGCACCGCCCTCACCCGAAATAAGGCGCCGAATTTTTCATACACGTAGTGTACCAAGTTCTAGCCAGTCTTCGCGCACGGACGGCGCCTGCTGGGTAGGCAACCGGCAGCCTCTCCACGCTCGCGTGTCGTGCGGGCTGGCCTACCCTAGCAGTCGCAGGCGCCGAGCACGGGGTGGTCCTGCTGCTGTGTCCACGGGTTCGTGGCGACCTGCCTTCCCCGTCCGGCACCCCATTAGGATTGTACACGCGTTTACAGCCCCCTCTGGTCGCCTCTTTAATAAACAAAGTGGACGCGGTTTTAATTATGGTGATCACGCTTAGGAGTGCCGCTTCGTAAATCAGCCGGCCCCTCCCCTCCCGTCACCGTCATCAGCCTCCGAGACGTCTGACCTCAGGCCTAACCCCCCAACCCCCTGCCCCAGCCCGCCCCAGCCCGCCCTCGTCACCGTGCCTTTGGAGACGCCCGCGGGATGTTATCTTTGGCCGGAACAATTTGCAAGGAAAATGGTGGGACGGACCCGGGCGGACCAGAACCACCTAACTATCAGCCGAAGCGCCGTACGTCAAGAGAGCACCGGGGGGGACCGGCGGAGACCCCGGCGAGGAGCGGCGACCAAAGTCACGCCGGGGGGCGGCCGGGGGCGGCCGGGGGCGGCCGGCCGGAGGCAGTAGTGCTCGGAGTGAGTGGGCGCCCAGAAAAACAGGTGCGGCGCGGTGTGATATACGGCGGGGCGATACTGAACAGGGTGGCAATGCCCCGAGCGGGATTTGCGGAAGCAAAGGAGCGCAAGGAGAGGGGCGAATGGAAGGGAGTGCGAGTGAGTTGGAGGAGACAGGTGGGGTGGGAGAGAGAGAGAGAGAGAGAGAGAGAGAGAGAGAGAGAGAGAGAGAGAGAGAGAGAGAGAGAGAGAGAGAGAGAGAGAGAGAGAGAGAGAGAGAGGGGAGGTTGGGGTTTTCTGGACGGGTAGAAATAATGGAGTCGCACAATTGCCGGGGCTGTAAGGAGCATTGTGCAGCGGGTGCGGCGGTGCAGCAGCCTGGGATTGATTGCGGTTGGCCTGCGTGTGTCTGAGCTGCTAGCGCCGAGGTCGTGGGCGCGCGTGTGCTAACGGCGGTGTCATCGGCGTCCTGGAGGAAGGACGGGCGGGCGGGGGGCGGACGGCCCCCCGAGGCCAGCCGGGGGGAGCATCAAGACGGCATGATATATTACGGATAATGAGGGTCGGGGGGGAATAAGCCGCTCAAATTGATGACGGCCGACCTCCCGGCCCGCAACACGACGCCCCTGCGGCCCCCGCGGCCCCTTGACCGACGCTGGGAGGAGAAGCGCCCTCCCGCAGCAGGAGGTGGTCGGAGCGCGAGCCGGAGAACGCGTCGCGAGGGGACGACTCATTGACCGGGTGCCATTTCAGGATCAATTATGGTCGGGAAACCGTCGGTAAACTATTAACGCCCAGAGATGGCGCAGCCCCCCGGGAGGGCTCCAGCCCGGTGGGGGGCTTACCCCGACCCGGAAGCGAGAGGACGGGACGAGGCGGGCGGGACGATGGCGTTTTGCTGCACTTCCCAATTTCCCCATAAGTCAGGGACACTTGCCAAACTTTTTCCATCAGTACAATTTCACGTCGGCTGCAATAAATATGGCCAGCACGCCCAATTGACTGGCTCAAAAGCGACACGAGCAGCGAAGCAGAGGGGTAGGGGGGGGGGGGGAAGAGGAGAATAAGGGCAAGGCTTGCAAGAGGGAGGAGGGAGCGGGGCGGGGCCCTGCAGGGCTGTGTGCAGGCAGCCGAGTAGGGAAAGATGGAAAGAAACGAATCCAATCACAGACAAAAAGTCTCCGAGGGCCCCCCTTTATTGACGAGCCAATGGGCCAATGAGGGTGCCATGCCACCGCGCCAATCTGAAGAAGCTTATCATTAGAGGGGGCTGACAATTTTCTGGCGGCAGGCGGAGAAATAACATGGATTAACAATTTCCGACGGTATGGTCATTAAATACGCAGGGGCGGGGAATTCGCACAGCTAAAGAAACTCTTCGCACTCTTAGAGTTTTACGGCTGTTTTACGGTGTGTTCAAGGCTATGGCGAAATTGCAGAACGCATGCGCATCAGGCCGCTGCGCATGCTGCGCGATTTCTCATACTTGGAAGACACGCACGAGGCGACGACGGGCATGAGCGTGAAGTGTCGGCTGCTTCATCAAGACTGGTTGGTGCGGTTCATAGGTTGTGCTGAACTATCTTCATAAGAAAGTGGAAACAACGTTCAGTAGGAAATTAGTAAGCGGGGTTGAAGATTTTTGTCACGATTTTCTTCTGAACTTAATTATTACCATTTTGGTATTTGGTTCGTATTACCTCACAAGTTGTACGTATGAGGGCTGTTACAAACTGACATAAGTATTAAAAACCAAGTGAATACGTAACCCAGAGAACCAAGTTGTATTACCTTGGTCTCAGATTGTTTGTACAAATTACAAACTAAAGAGGTACATTATAGAATGCTAAGAGTGCGTCTTTAAAAAAAACGGACGGATTTAATCGCGTGAAGCAGTTCGATAGTGGCGTGGGTTCAATTAAGAGCTGCACAGTAGTCTCGGCCTTGGCCCTGGCACAGTTTCTTCGGCCGCACATCAATGACTCGGTCCCTTATGCCTTTGACCGCCCACGCTGACAAATGACATGGAGCACACGAGGCCAGTCCAGTTGTGTACGACCGAACCGCCAGCGGAGTCCACGAGTGACGCAGATAAACTACTTTTTATTCCGGGAGCGTCCCCTGTGATGAAAAAAATAGGCAAGCAGGAAGGGAAGGAGGGCTGCAGAGTCTGGGAATAAAAAGCTAAGTCCGCACCTCCCACATGCAGGGAATGGATAATGCTGCCAGGGAATTAGCTGCCTACCAATGGCAGGTCGCCGTCACAGAGTCACAGCTCAGCCGCCCCACCAACTCTCCTTGGGATGCAACTTGTATCTCCAAAAACTTTGCACGACCCTATGGGAGAAAAAAAGGCACGCCCTTTTTCTTTCTGCAGTCCCTCTCCTTTCTTTATTTTTTTCTGTTCCGGCCGACGCCCGGGCGACAGTTTAATAAGAATCTTGGATCGAGTTTGAAATAGGAGTCAGAGCGCGAGTCGTACGACCACCGCGTGCCTGCGCCGCCTACACTGCGCGGAAACGGGACGGGCGTTACATTTTGGTATTTCTTTACGTCTCGATAAGGGTGCGGGTTCAAATACCGTCTCCACCGATTAATTTTTTTCGAACCGTATCGTCCCAGTTTCGGCCGCCGTCGCGGAGGCGACACCACGAGCGGCGTCCTTCCTAACGAGGGCCGCCAACAGCGAGGCTGTCACGGCCCGATGCGCGCCATTTTTCACCCAGTTTTATGAACGATGTCCGTCGCTGAATTTCGTTTATGAGGACACGCGCGCCCAAGGCGTCGGGGCGGGGCGGGGAGGGACGGTCGTAGGGCCCAGCCGAGACCTTCGGAGTGGGGTTTATCCCGGTCGGCGGCGGCCGTTTCACGGAGGGTCAAAATATTCGACGGCCGGGGCTCCGGGCTCCGGGCTCCGGGCTCCGGGCCGGGGCCGAAGGAGGGGTCATCATTCAGCGACGCAAGCACCGACCCCTTACATAAACCCATCACCTGCGCGTGCGGCGGCCGTGCGCGGTACAAGTGCACCAGAACCCGGCCGAGGAGAGAGAGAGAGAGGGCAGAAGAGACGGAGACAAAAACGGGGACAGAGCAGCACAGGGAGTGCCGGGCACAGTCTCTGGACGCAGCAGGGCCGGAATAAAGATGCGTACTTGACTCAAAATGACAAATCTGGAGGAGGGGCGACGCTGCCGGGCCGGCCCTTGGGGCCGACGGGAGTTGGGGCCGTCGGGGCTTGCGCTGAGACAGAGATCGCTCTCCCCCCCCCCCTCCATCTGCTCTCACCAAAAACACTCTGGACGTTCGTCTCTCCCAGGCCGTACTCCGTGCACCACGTGCGTTACTTTCCACACGTCATACGCTCGCTGCGCGGAAGTGTCATTGAAAGTTTAATTGGCAGCCACAGTCGGCGCAAAAGAGGTCCTCGTGCGCGTAATTGTTCGTTTTATTTTTCCAGCAGAGGGGAATAAAATAAAGATTGCCATACGTAATTCGAGGGGGAAGAACGGCGGGCGGGGGGAAGGGGGTGGCGTTGTGGGGAGATCTGCCAATTTTTCAGTCTAATTGGGAAGGGCGGGGAGTGAGTTTCTCCGTGCATGCCTCGGTGTCCGCTTAATTTTGCAAGAGAGAGAGAGAGAGAGAGAGAGAGAGAGAGAGGGGGATAGAGGGTGGGGGGGAGAAAGGATCTAGTGAGTACTTCCTCCCTCCTCCTGCTATCCCAGGGTCGGGGCGTGCGCGTCTCCCGCCCCAACAGAGATAGCCGATTTCTGCTGCCTCCAGGAGAAAAAAGCGGGCGCGAAAAAGAAGAGAAGAATGAAAAGAGGCCTCCTGAGGGAAGAAAAACCTACGCCACGCAATGCGATGGCAGGCAGCTCAGGCAGGCCAGGCGCCAGGCAGTCAGACCATCGCACCTCTGAGCTCCCCGCGGCCGCCCCTACCCCCACCTCCCCTTCCCCGTCCCCTGGCCCCCGGTGGGGCGTCGTCTGCGGAAGGCCCAGCAAATTAAGAGGTCTGGGGCTTGGGCCCCCACGTGGACCAAGAACCGGAGAAATTAAAAAATCAGCCCATCCAGGCGGTGCGCTCACCTCACTCACTTAGCGCCGTCATGGTGGGGGTAGGGGAGGGCAGGGGTGCTAGCCTGGACCGTTCGTCTGATTCACTCCCGGAAATGAGAGAGTGCACTGTGTTCTACCTGGGCATTATTCGCAAAATTATATTGAACCGATCAACTTTCGGTAAAGTAGAAAATTTCCCAATTCTTCGAGTTATAATTTTTTGATTCATTTTTTCGTCCCTAATGTAGGGCAGTGGGCGGCAGTGGGTGGCAACGGCCAGAGTACGAGTGAAGCGATGCGCGCGCCCTCGGGACTGCTCGGGAGCTCATGGATTTGTGCACGCTTATGACACCGGCCGTTGCCAACCACTGTGTAGGGTTTCTTGGAAACGAAAAAGAACGACGTGCTTCATGATGAGCACCGAGTGGCCGCCTGTGCGCCGCCGCCGCCGCCGCCGCCGCCGCCGCCGCCGCCCCCGCACTCCGCGGTTTAATTATGTTGGCTGATAAGGAGCCGGCGACGACGGATGAATAGATGGATGAGGGACTTCTGACCCTCGCATTCCTCGAGCCCTACACGCCGCGCCCTCCTGACCCGACCCCCGGCGGGGCCATGGCGGAGCCAACCCGACCCCGGCCGAGGGACTCCGGGCCGGCGGCCGCCGCAGGAGGGGGCGAGAGCTTTGTAGCCCGAGGACATTCCTTCTGCCGCACGGCCGGCAAAAGCATACGGGGGGGGGGGGGGAGGGATGCACAAACACGCCACACCGCGAGGGGGGAGGGCGCGGCGCCACCTAGCGGCCAAATGGCGAAGTGACAGACAAAGCAGCCATAAGCCACCATAAAGGTGACAAGGAACACAACACGCCTTTTCACTCTCCCCCGGCCCCGCGGCCCGGGGCTGTGGACCAGACTCCGTGGACCCGCGTCTCCCTCTGGCTCTGGCAGCTCAGCCAGCCAGCCACCGAGCCAGCCACCCAGCCAGCGGCCCGGGCGCAGCCGAGCCATACGTCAAAAAATTTCCAGCTGGTCTCGAGGCCGGCCCTCAGCCCTGCCGCTGCCGCCGGCGACGTCCAGGCCCGGCCGGAGCTGGCCGGAGCACTCAGAGTGGCTAAAAATGGAGCTGTATATAACTGTCCACTACCTTTGCCAGAGAAAACAGGCGCGGGCGGCGCGAAACTTGGGGAGCGGGTCGGGGGGCTACGCTGGGGCTGCTGCGACAGGAAACACACTTATAAAAACTACCACAGGGAAAAAAGGAGAAGAAGGAAAAGAAAAAGAAGAAATCCAACGCGGGGAAACGCCCTCCGAGTTGGAACTCCGCGCACGTTCGGTGAATCTTGATCGATTTAATCGACGCTAATTTGACGCTCCGAAACGATCACGGGGACGTGCTCGATGCGACGTAAGATGGAAATAAGGCGGGCGCTCGGGTCGCGCGTTCAGGAGCCGGAAGTTCGGGGGAGGGCGGGGGGGGGGGGGGGTTCTCGATAGAACTGGTCCCGGCAGTGGCGGAATGACAAAAAGAAGCGAACACGGCCCTCCCTGGCGACGCCAGCGCCCCCGCCCCCGCGACCCCCCACTGCCGCAACCGACCCTCGGCGGCGGCTGGAGGCGGTAGTGACACGCTGTGGGGGCGGGCAGGGGGCGGCTGCTACAGAACCCTATCCACTTTCACGCCGGGTCGGGGGCCTGCGCGTTCTCCCCCCCCCCTCCCCGCACGATCTCCCTTCTTACAACCCCTCCCTCCTCCCCCCACACAAATTCTCTCTCTCTCTCTCTCTCTCTCTCTCCTACTCGCCGGGGCCAGAACGGTCGTTTGGCATCCCGCTGTTTGTAAGTGGAAACGCGCGCCGTGTCGGACTGGACCTCGTCCGTGCAGCAGTAGAGGGCAGCGATCACCCCCCCCCCCCCCCTCCCCCGGCCGAGCCCCACCCTCTTCTCCCCCTTCCCTGCCACGGGGGAGGCGCGGTAGGCCACCGGTACCGGCCGTGCTGATGGGTAGGTGAGGGCGGCGAGGGCGGTGGGGGGTCGGGGGTGCACAGCACAGAACTACAGCGCATTCCCGGGCTATCGGCGTGAGTGCCCCGACACCAACACCAAGGGCGCGCGCGCGCGCGTGTGTGTGTGTGTGTGTGTGTGCGCCGCCCTTGACAGATCAAACGACTCCAAAGCGCCGCTGTACACACACACGAGGCCTAGCTAGGTGCCTAGGCTACCAAGCGCGCCGCGCCGCGTGCGACAAATCGGTGCCTGGAGGCAAGCAGCCTGTGTTTGTCTCTGTGTGTGTTTGTGTTTGTGTGTGTGTGTGTGTGTGTGTGTGTGCTATTACTGGACCTGAAATCGTTTAGCCACTGCACAGGCACGGCAGGGCTGACAAGGAAAAGCGTACCGGCACTCGTGCGACCTTTGCTTTCGCTGGAAAACCCAACAATACTTGGAGTCATTCGACACATTTAAAATAAAAAAATAATTATTAAAAGAACGTGTCCTTTTAGACCCAGGCCGTCGTCGTATTTGAGCGAAGGTGACGCAGGCATCTGTGGATCGAAATATTTATTTCCAGGGTACGTGTAGATCATGGAGCCGTTGGGTTGGTCGGCCTGATCCACTCCCCGAGCCGTACAATCAAGAGATAAAACACCTGCCGCCCTGGGCAGCGAGCTGGGCAGCGGCGGAGGGTTGGGGACTGGACCAGCCCAGCCAGCCCAGCCCAGCCCAGCCCTGGCATGGCTCGGCCCGGCGCGGCTGGACCACCGGCCACGGCACGGGGGAGAGAGTGGCGACCCACTCGGTGGCCAGAGTCAATAACTAATACCGTGCGGGCCCCGTCCGGTCCCCTCCCTCCACACCCCTCCGTCCTGGCCATCACTCCCGGAAGGTTGGCGGCCATGCAAGAGAGGCATTTCCCCCGGGAGCACTTTATTGCCGGGCAGGTTGGCAACGCGGCGCGTGTGCATCGATAGCGACGTATATATCAAAACACGGCACGTCGCGTACGGGTCCCAAACGATTTGCAAAGGAACAACGGGGGGGAGGGGGGGCGAAAAAAAAACGAATGAAAATGGTAGAAGGGTGTCAAATCGAGACCGATGACTTATGTGAATGAAAACCATAAAAACTCGATGCGCTTCAAGAAAAAAAAATAGCGGGGAAAACTGCTGGGAAAAATTAGTCAACTTACTGGACGTGTATTTGTGCATTTGAAGGTCATGAGTGTGTGTGTGTGTGTGTGTGTGTGTGTGTGTGTGTGTGTGTGTGTGTGTACTGGAGAAGAGTCTGCATACAGGCGTGTGTGCGTAGGGGGGGTGGCGGTGTGTGCGATTGTTCAATCCACGCCACACCACGCTTCACTTGCCGCTTCACATGAAAAGTCAATACGATCCAAAGGCACTACACTGCACCTCCCCCCACCCTATTTCCTCTCTCACTCCCACTCGCTGGATTTTGAATCTCCCGGACGGAGAAAAGCGAGGCGGCAGCGCTTGCGAGAGAGGTTTGAGGTGGTGGAGTGGGAGCCGCAAGGCCGAGCCGAGGCCGAGGAGGCAGGCGAGGCAGGGCAGATGGGAGACGGTCTGCACAGCGGCTCGCATCGCGGTGACAAACCGCTTTGCTGCCAGCGCTGCAATGCTGCAGTGCTGTTTTTTTTATTCGAAACGATAGAACCTGGTATTATTTGGAAAAATTTCGGCCCCCCAAAAATAGGGGTTGTTGGAATGCGCGCGCCTCCGCGCCATGTTGTTTATCCCCACATACAAACGCAGCCCGCGGCGCTGTAATCCATGACTCATTCATAAAATTTATTTTCCAGGCGATGGAAAAGCGCGACGGGTGCGGTGCGCCCCGCATGGCACGTAGCGGCGTACTCTATCGGTAAGGTGTGGCTGTGTGTGAGTGTGTGTGTGTGTGCGTGCGAGTGTGTGTGTGGGGGGGGGGGCGTGTGGGCGTCTGCCGCACCAGCATTCCGATGAAACTCCCTTCAGATCTTCTCTTTATATAAAAGGGAAGGGGGTGAGGGGGTGGAAAATATGAGCGAGGCTTACCCTTACGCGTGTGTCGTCCCGTAAGGGAAACACAAAAACATATTTCGCGTCGTATCTGACTTAGCGGGGGCGGGAGGGGGCGGGGCCCGGCGAGGACCCACACAATGGCCGCGCGCCCTTCATCCAGCAGCCCAGGGCCGCTCGCTTTTACAGTGCTGGCTGCAATATCGAGGCGCGCGAACGCTCCGCTAAACTTGTTCATAATTCTGCGATCGGCATGGGGGGGGGGGGGGCAAGGCCTTGGCGCGGCCTTGGCGGCACATCACAGTGCAGCCCCGGACAGCGCCGAGTACCTCCGGGCCGGGCCGGGCCGGGCAGGGCCATGGGCTGAGCTCATCATGGGGACATGGCCGGGGCCGGCTGGCCGGCGGGCTGGTCGGGTTGGTTGGGTCGGGTTGACGGGTAAATTGTGTCTGTAGCCATGATTCATGGGCCAGATGGTCCTGATGTAGCACACACACATGCGCACGCGCGCACACACACACACACACACACACCGCTATACATATTACCATATGAGTTTGTGCGCTGCGCGGCCCGCGCGGAGGAGGCATCTTTGCAGCCCCATTTTCGTCTGCGTTGCGTATTTATTATTTTTTTTTCTCTCCAGGCAGGCTGAATAAGCGTCCCCGAAAGCCCAGACTTTGAACCGCGGCGTCGGCGGCGGTGTTCTGAGAGGGGGCGGTGGGCCGCTGTTTACTGTTCCCTCGAGTCGGACAGCCACAGCCGGCCGCCAGGAGGCGCCACAAGGCAAGGTGTCGGCGTTCCCACATTAGCCGCGGAGTCGCTGCGCTGCGAGGTGCTTCACGGAGGTTCTCGGAGGGGCGCGGAGGGGATGGGAGGGAGGGTCGGGGAGGGGTGCGGAGCTGAGCGGCGAGGCGATTCCGTGATGATACTCAATTCGCCGAGTGCGGTGAGGCGGGCCGAGGGGTCAGTGGCCAGCGGCATGGCATGTGTGATGTGATACCCCCGCTGTGGTCTGCAACGAGTGCCTATATCTCTGGCTTCTTTTCGGGTGCTTTTGCCCCCACCGCTACGTGAGTGTGGTCACCTCTTTTTCCCCGCTTTGAACATGATTCTGCGGGCGGCCTGCCGTCCGCCTGGTGCCGCGCCGCCGACTACACGATGATATACAATATTGCCCCCAGGCGATCGCTCTTTTGAAACCACTTCTTTTTCTTTCCTGACCCATGAATTACGCCCCGCCCCGCCCCGACCCGCCCCGCCCCGGCGTCCCGGCCGGCACAAGATGCAAACTCTGACCAAAGTATTGAGACATCCCATTTCTTCTCGCCTTCCGCTCGGCTTTTCATGGCGTTCACGGCCTCGCGCCGCCGGCTTCAAAGTCCGCGCAAACAATATCTGTAATCGTTTGTGCGTTAAGGCGTTCGGCCGGCGCTTCTTTCTCCACGCACGCTGCCAAGGCTTCGCTGCATATATCTCCTCTGAGGACGACGGACGGGGCAGCAGGCCTGGACCAAAAAAGTGAATAGAAAGACATCTCTCGTCCCGAAATCTTTGAAGAGCAGTCCTTGAGCAGCCACGTAAAATCATTTTCTGCTTGAATGCGTACAGCATATTCCGAAGTGGGGTTTCTATGAAATTGCCAGTTAGACTTTCGGGTATAGGAAAGTGAGACTTTTTGCCGCCGAATCTCACCTATCCCTCGCACCGACGAACCATTATTTGCGTTTCACTTTCCCCGCGCTCGCCACGAGGAAAAAGGGCCAAGAAACGTGTGGCAGCGCCTTGCGCCCTGCCAAGGCCCTCGGCCCTTGGCTGAACAGTCAAGGTGCGGGTGGAGGGCGGGGGGGGGGGGGCTCGGCCCGTCCACTAGATTACCAGGGCGAGCGGAGCGGAGCAGCACGGGCGGGGCGCGGCAGGCCCTTCAGAATGAAGTGCAGAATGAGATATACCTACGAATCAGACTGGAAATGCTACTTTCACGGTGTGCGCGTCGCATGCTCTGCTCTGCCTCCTCTGCCTGCTCTCCCCGTTCCCAGACCGACTGCCAGGGGGGATGCTAGGGGCCACGACGCCGACCATCAGAACGCCCCAGTGATAATAACAAGACAGGCATGGAGAACGCTTTACCGTTCTAGGACAGGCTCGTTCTTTGGGGCTGTTCAGATACCACGTGGACACTTAGAGGGGAAGGGGGGTTCACGAAATGTCCACAACTGTCCAGGTGAATTCAAATGATGAAAAGTTTTGATTTTTTTTTATAAAGTGATGCGCTCGTTATACTCATGCACTATTGGTCGAATTTGTTTTTTCGCGGTTTTCCTCTTTTCTCTATTAATTGGTAGAAAGCGTTTCATTTCAATTTTTTTTTTTAAATTCAAAAGTATATTGAATCCTCAAGATTCAGACCCTGCAAATAAAAAATACAACAACAACAAAAAACGGCAAAAATGGGTGGGTCCTACCTCGTCCCAGACTTCCGTCCGGAACCGTTCCTGCTTAACTTCGGTGTTCGGATGGGAACCGGTGTACCAGGAGTTGACCGCCGCTAAGACACAGGCACGACGCAGCCACCTTGGTAGGCAGGCTTCCGCAACGGCCAACATCGCCCCTTCCGCTGACTAGATTTCAGGAGTCAGCCCCCTTCGACCAGCCAGTTGGTCTGTGGCCGTGAGGCCACTCCCTCGCGAATTGAGAGGGAGGTAGGATGCCCAGATCGTACACGGCCGAAGCCGATTGTACTCTACTCTTCTACGCCATGTATCCAAGTAGGTGTTGCCCGAATACTCCAGATTCCGAGGCCTTACGCTTGAAAAATGTAGAAGGCCGAACCCTAGGCCTCTACATTTAACTTCTGCCGAGTCTTGGCAAGCACCATTCCCCTGCTCGGGCGTCGAACCACTGAGTTAACGAGTGTATTCAACCTCCGGGGAATGGCCGCGGCCCAACGTCCGCGGTCACTCAGACAACACACTTTGAACACGTTTTTTTGGTATATTTTACCCACCATCCTCGGTCGGCAGACTGCAGAAAAATTTTTACTCCGGCAAAGAGTTGAACCCTGGACCTTGCGGTCACCGACCGGTCCGCTAGCCCACTACGCTACGAAGTTATGGTGGAGGGGAGCAGCGCGCTATTGATTCTTTAGCCACTGTTGTCCCGCAGAGAGCAGCACCGAGAGCAGCTCCGAGAGATGGCGCTAGTGGTCAACGGCGTTTTCTGGCTCGCGCTGCTGCTATACATACAGCAAGTTACTCTAGTCTCCGGGCGAATCCCCTCCGCACGTACCCAGTGGTTTTGATCTGAGGGCATCAGTTGGGCATATTTGACACGTCCGACATACTTGTTCTAACTGAGTGGTTAGGAAGCGAAGTGTTATGAGCGTGATGAATTTTCTAGATAAAAAGTGTATGCCTGTCAGAAGTCAACAGGATTCTGTCTGTAAAACAAGTACCTCTGTCTTGAGAACATACACACACTTGGAACTTAAAAATTTGCCTCGCGCGTCTAGCGATCGCTGATGGCGCGCGGTGCGCTCCATCCGCCTAGACCCGTTTTTACCGGTCTAAAAGGCGATGACCGGACACTTTGAGTGGACAAACTTATGAGAATGATGACTTGACTGATGACTGTGTCTGGTCATAACCGTGGTGACGAACGGACAAAGAAATCTTTCGTCGCTGATAGCGCTCCGCCTCGCGGCTCGCTGACGCCTGCTCGCTCGCTCCGCGAACAAGAAGAATCAGTATAATCTCTTTCTGGCGGCGTGAAAAAACCTCCTTTACTTTGCGTTCTGCTCTTTTCACCTCCCCGCAGCCGGCCCGTGTGTCTGTCTCTCTTCCTCCCGCAATCCCCTTTCATCTCTCGTCTCTCTTTCCCCTCCGTCCGCCTGCTGTTGCTCACACTTTCTCATACTCCCCGGCTGAGGAAACACGGCTCACTTAATCTGTTGCCAACACTTCAAAGACGCCGTCCACTCATGCACACAACCCAGTGGTGGAGCCAACAGCGACGCCGACCCGGAATACAGGGATGCTACCGCCCCTCCCCCTTACCCCTCTGGCATGGTAGCGCCTAACCCCCGCAAGCAATAAAGCTCCGCTGGAAAGCATCTGGAAAGTTTTCTGTGATATTTAACAGCATGCGTTGTATTTTTCAGATTTTTCACAGGGATCTACGACAGCGCCGCACGCCGGCCGCGTGCCGCGTGCACACCACACCGTGCGGGGACAATAGCCCGGAGCAAGTAGGGCATCCGAAAGGAATCGATGCCAAGAGAAAAAGATGTAGACACTGAGCACCGGGAGTTAAATCAGAGAGAGAGGCCAGGAAGGGATAGAGATGAGAGTATTGCGCCAAAGGTAGGCGGGGGCGGGGAGGGGGAGAGGCAGCCAAACCTGGTAGAGGAGGCACTTCCGAGAGAAGGCGGGTTAGAGAGAGAGAGAGAGAGAGAGAGAGAGAGAGAGAGAGAGAGAGAGAGAGAGAGAGAGAGAGAGAGAGAGAGAGAGAGAGAGAGAGAGAGAGAGAGAGAGAGAGAGAGAGAGAGAAGCTTTCAGCGACGAGTTCCGTTCCTCCGTCCCTTTCACTTCCTGTTCTCTCTCCCGTGCCGCCGATTTGCAAAGGGAACCAATAAGGAGGCGCCTGGCGGTACAAGGTGCGCTCGAGGTGGGGGGGGGGGGAGGGGAATGCTGTTCAAAGTGATTCCTGGCCGGGGTGACTCCTGGGCGCCTCGCGATATCCCCGGCAGGTCCTGGGTGCCCCGCCTGCATGGATCTGGAATTGTTCTTATTACAGCGGCCGTTTCCTCCCCAGCAATTAAAACAGTCGGCGCGGACGGCAGAGGCCCGGCCTCCCACGCCTGGAGGGCCCCGCCCCGGCTACAAGGCTCTGGCTGGGCTTCTGCGTGGCTGTGCGCCCGGAGCCCCGCCGGGGGCTGCCGTTTTAAGGAGTAGTGGAATAACCTGAAGACGGCCCCGCCCCGTCCCGGCTGGAGCCCCGGCCTTCTCGGCCCCCGGGGGAGGCCGCCGGCGCCAGCCGGCCGCCGCAGCGAGGACTTTGGCCGCCCGGCCAGAGGAGGATCCACGGCGTTAACGAGGTCTTTAGTGACGCAATTGGCATATTGCGTGAAGGTCCATGGCGCGCGCGTTCCCCAGAGAGTTCAAAGGTCACATCTCTCTGTCTCTCTCTCTGTCTCGATCTCTCTGTCTCTCTGTGTCTCTCTCTGTGTCTCTCTCTGTCTCTCTGTGTCTCTCTCTGTGTCTCTCTCTGTCTCTCTTTCTGTCTGTCTGTCTGTCTGTCTTTCTCTCTATCTCTGTCTCTCTCACTCTCTCTCCGGCCGAAAATTACGCGGGGCCATATTTCCCGACGAGCACGGTGGCTCGTCAAACAGCGCCCTGTTGAGGTTTGATCACCAGTCCAAGAGAGACGTCTCGAGCGCGCCTGTTGGGTAGGCAACCTGGGCTTGAAGTATGCACGCGTGCCGTGCGGGCTGGCCTACCCTGACTCTCGCAGGCGCTCCCCGAATGGCCATCCGCGCTCATGTGTTCGCATCAAGACGAATATTCGGGCTCGCCTCTCGGACGGCGCTGGACGGGGGGTTACAGTATGATGCGTCCCAGGAAGACTCTCTCCGGGAAAAGGGTCGACGGCCGCGGGGGGCATGGGGGCGGGGGCCGTGGGGGCGGCATGGGGGCGGGACACCATCGGGGGCCCCGCGACGCCAGCCCGCCCCGCCGCCAGTCCGACGCCCCGGCGATGGCTGCGCCATGGCTGCGCACTGCGACCCCTGCAAAGCCATGCGGAGCGCGTGCGCTGCATGGGACGCCCGGCCAGGCCGACCCGACCCGACCCCGCCTGCGCCAAATGGAGCGTCAAATGACGAAATCCCGGAGCTTACTACAAACAGCTCCCAGCGCGCGCCCCCATCTCTCTCGCACACACCCGCCCCCCAACCCCCGCCCTGTAATCACTCGCACGACAGTGTGCCCTAAGAAGATATTGGACCAATAAATCGGGCCATCCCCGCCGCTTCCCCTCCCACCGTGGCGGCGCCCGCCCGGCCCGACTCAGCACGGCCTAGAGCCGGTGTGTCGAACTCAAGGTGGCGGACTGTGATGGAAGTTTATGAACTACACGGGCAGCGGCAGCGGCGGCGGGGGAGGCGGGGGTAGGGGCGGCGGGGGTAGGGGCGGCGGGGGTAGGGGAGGTGGGGGTAGGCGGGGGGTAGGGGAGGCGGGGTAGGGGAGGTGGGGTAGGGGAGGCGGGGGTAGGGGAGGCAGGGTAGGAGAGGCGGGGTAGGGGAAGCGGAGGTAGGGGAGGCGGTAGACGCTGCAGCGCACTTGCTCGCCTGGATGCTCGCTGGCTCGGGGCGGCACGCGGCACGGCGGTATGGGAATTGAGAGCAGCCACCCTCCCGCCCATACTACCCACGCTCCCCGGTTCCCAGTTCGCGGTACCGAGGCGGGCAGCGCTGGCGCGCTAGCTGCGCTAGCTGCCTCGCTCGAGGCCCTGCGGGGGGGCAGGGAGCCGCCCGGGGGCTCTACACCGCCAGCGACGGCAGCCATAAAGCCAGCGCGTGGCCCCGGCGGCACTCGGCACTGCCAGCCGAGGTAGAGACAACACGACGCGGGGCTCGGAGCTCGGCCAGAGGCAACAGGGCGCACGGGGCGGGCTGGGGTGACACCGGCGGGTTGACACGCAGCCAACACGGAGCTTGCAGCGAACAACCACTCCTATTCCTCCTCCCCGCCGCTGCAGATGACACGGGCCACAGCGGGGCGGCCGAGGGCAGGGCGGCCCTATTCTGGCGATGACTCGGGACGGGAGGACAGCCCGAACGGAAAATAAAAGTGAGGAGAATACCGGAATGCGAGATGAGACGGGGTGGGGGAGAGTGTGCAGCGGCGCACGGGTAATAAGAAGGCGACGTCCTCACGGCAGGCGGTGCACTCAGTGTGGCGATGGGGGTAGGCAGGTAGGCAGGCAGGCAGGCAGGCAGGCAGGCAGGCAGGCAGGCAGGCAGGCAGGCAGGCAGGCAGGCAGGCAGGCAGGCAGGCGGGCGGGCGCTCTGTACAGCGCAGCCCTCTGCTTCATGTCAATGCGTCGAGTTATCCCTGGCTGGGAGGCAGCAATGAGGAAGGCTCCTCTCGCAACACGCCCCGCTCTCTGCACCGCTGTCTGTCTTCGGGACCCTTTCATGCCGCGGCCACCCTTCCCTTCCCCAAGCCCTTTTCCACTCACTCTTTTCCTTTACGTCAGGCCGGGTCCTTCCTTCCCGTCCAGGCCCCACACGACGCCCTTGGCCGACGGGGGCCTACGGGATGGGAGCAGAGATATGAAACAGAGAAATGAGAAAGGGTCGGCCGTGCGGGCCGTGAGCGGCCAGGCCGGCTTAAAAAGGAAAGTGGCACGACGTGAAAAGGGAAACATTACGTCAATGGGGCAGAGGCGGCTGTGGCCAGCGCGAGGATGCCGAGAGGTGAAAAAGTGAAAGAATCACGAAACCAGCCAACCCGGGCCACGAGACCGCGAGACCCGGCCCAGCAGGAGGGTGGTGTGGTTATGTATCACGGCCGCTGGCCGCGGGCCGCTGGCCGCGGGCGATTCAAAGGGCTGAAAACCGCGCAAGTAAAGCGGCGCGCAGCCAAAAGGGGGCGAGAAATGAAAGGGTGGTGGCTGTGCTGCAGGGCACAGGGCTGCGGGGCACACAGTGCTCAGGGCTCCGCTCAGGGCTCGCAGCGGGGCGTGTTAAAGGGCAGCAGGAAGGCGCAAAGCGGGCGTTGGTGGGCCGTCCTCGCTGCTGGTCTCCGCTGCTGGTCTCCGCGCCGGGACTTGGTACGGCTGTAAATAAATCCGGGTGCTGGCCGTGCGCCGGCCGTCTGCCAAACACGCGCTAGGAGTACATGTGTACGCTGCGAACGGCCCTGCTTGAAAAGCCCCTCCCCTCCGTCCCTCTCCTCTCTCTCTCTCTCTCTCTCTCTCTCTCTCTCTCTCTCTCTCTCTCTCTCTCTCTCTCTCTCTCTCTCTCTCTCTCTCTCTCTCTCTCTCTCTCTCTCTCTCTCTCTCTCTCTCTCTCTCTCTCTCTCTCTTTCCGCCTCGCGCCGCTAAGACGGACGGCGAAAGTGAAATTTTATCGCGCCATCTTTGTTTTTATTGAGGCGAGCAGCCGAGCCCTCCGCTCGGTGGCGGGGCCGGGGCCGGGGCCGGTCCGCCGACAGCGGCCGCCAACGGCCCGCAGAACGGTCGTGCTGGCCCCGCCCGCCCGCCGCTCCATCCGGCGTGTCTGACGGAATAGAGACGCCTCCGCGATCGGCCCCCACCGTCTCGGCGGACGGGGAGTCGATGACAGCACAGCGCCAGTAAAAAGAAATAGAGGAAAAAGCAAAAGCGGGGGCAAAAAAAAACAAAAACAAACTGGTTGTTTATTTCCGCGCTTTGTGGCCTCCGCGGTTCCTCTGCGCGGCTGTCGTTCTTTTGTCTTCTTGCCGCAGGCAAAGGACGTATGCAGTCAGCCCAGTTCTACTGTCGTTTACATGAAAGAGGACATTTTCGGGGGATATTTGAGCGGTCTGCCCTGACGTGAGGGCACAGCCAGCCGCCCCTGGGCTGCACCAGCACCACACCGAGGCCGGCCGGGGCCGCCGCGGCTTGTTACAGAGCACACAGTTTAGTTTGGTCAGGTCGAGCTAACCTGGCTAGGCTACGCCCGGGTCTTCGAGGTGGGGCGGGGCGAACCCAAGTTCTTGACTGGGAAACTAGACGGAACAGAGGAGAGGCACCGGCCGGTAGCTGCGCCGGTAATCAGTGATGCAAGCAGGCGCTCCCAGCCCAGCACGGCCCGGACCAGCCAGCGCCACGGCAGGAGCACCGGCTGCCGCCCAAATCTCCTTAGCAAAGAGGGCGGACCTACATCATCATTTACTCCCCCCCCCTCCTCCTCCCCTTCCTCCCTCACTTACTCTCTCTCACTCTCCCCGCCGTTCCTGTAAACCCACAACAACCGGCAGCAAAATCCTGCAGCTCGGATCAACTGCTGTGGAACCATCACTCTACCCCGTGCCCCCGTGTTAAGTCCGTCCGAAAGATCGCCTGTCTGTCTGTTCGTCTGTCTATCTGTCTGTCTGTTGTCTCGTCTGTTCGTCTGCTTTGGTCCGCATCTCCTCTCCTTCCCGTGTTGGTCGGTATGGGGTCGTTGGCTCCCGAGCTGCAACGCTCACACACACGCACGCACACACACACACACACGTGCACGGACGGTGCTGCTGTAATACCGATTGCCAACAAAGGGTCAGCGCCGGTCCGGGGCTGGCCAGGGCTGGCCGGGGCGGCGTCAGGGTTCCGCCGGGCGCTTGCTACCCGCCGCCCCGGTGCCCCCGACTCGTTACCAACGCTACACACACGCGGAATTCCTGCAAGCAGCGGCCAGGTTCCCGTTCTGCTCGTTCTATCGTGGACTCCCCGAGACCAGCTCGCAGAGAGCGCTAAATTGGCTTGGAAACAGGCAAAAACGCTTTGAAAAGAATGTTGAGAAAATTGAGTGGTGCAGAAGAGGGTTTTTCTTCTTCTATTTTTGGTGAAAAGTAATTTCTGTTTTGAGGAAAATGGTCTTTGGTTTAGGTACGTTCACTTTCCGACTGTAAGCGGGAGCCGTGTCACGGGTGTCTACTGCCACCTCCGCTCCAATAGCGCGACATCAGCCCGAAGGCTAGGCGACCCATTTGTCACATCGGCACGCACACGCACACTCGCACGCACACGGTGCCGCAGCCTGGCTACGCTGTGCGTGCGCTCTAAGAGAGAATATGAAATTATGTGGCTCCCTAGGGCTGCGCGGGGCGGGCCGCGGGCTGCGCACGCCGATGTGCAGAAGAGGGGAAGAACCAAAGGAGGGCAGAGGAAGCACAGTACTCGAACCCACGCAACTGTGCTTACATTAATAACCAGGGGAGGCGGAGGAGATAAAACCGTATAGCCGGCAGCACAGCCCAGACGCAGTCCGACATAGAGAAGCGAGCGTAAAAATTTCACGACCTCTCCGCCGGCCAGTTTATACTCAAAACGCGCGGCGGCGCGCCTCCTGACTCCGCCTCTCGGTTATTCATTTCCGGTTTGGTTTGTGTTTGTGCGAGTGAGTTGTGCAGGGCAGAGCAGGTCGGGACTGTCTGCCGATACTGGACTGTCTGATTCACGAAAGAAAGTGTTTCCTCCCGCCGGGTGGCGAACCCCGGCCCGGCCCGGCCACTGCGACGCAGCGCCCTAGACCCTAGACCCGTGAGAGTCTCAGGGGAGGGGCTGTTTTCTCTGCGGGACAACAGTGGCTAAAGTATCGACAGCGCGCTGCACCCGTCCACCATAGCTCCGTAGCGTAGTGGGCTAGCGGACCGGTCGGCGACCGCAAGGTTCGGGGTTCAACTCTTTGCCGGAGTAAAAATTTTTCTGAAGTCTGCCGACCGAGGATGGTGGGTAAAATATACCAAAAGAACGTGTTCAAAGTGTGTTGTCTGAGTGACCGCGGACGTTGGGCCGCGGCCATTCCCCGGAGGTTGAATACACTCGTTGACTCAGTGGTTCGACGCCCGAGCAGGGGAATGGTGCTTGCCAAGACTCGGCAGAAGTTAAATGTAGAGGCCTAGGGTTCGGCCTTCTACATTTTTCAAGCGTAAGGCCTCGGAATCTGGAGTATTCGGGCAACACCTACTTGGATACATGGCGTAGAAGAGTAGAGTACAATCGGCTTCGGCCGTGTACGATCTGGGCATCCTACCTCCCTCTCAATCCGCGAGGGAGTGGCCTCAGGGCCACAGACCAACTGGCTGGTCGAAGGGGGCTGACTCCTGAAATCTGGTCAGCGGAAGGGGCGATGTTGGCCGTTGCGGAAGCCTGCCTACCAAGGTGGCTGCGTCGTGCCTGTGTCTTAGCGGCGGTCAACTCCTGGTACACCGGTTCCCATCCGAACACCGAAGTTAAGCAGGAACGGTTCCGGACGGAAGTCTGGGACGAGGTAGGACCCACTCATTTTTGCCGTTTTTTGTTATTGTTGTATTTTTTATTTGCAGTGGTCGGAATCTTAAGGATTCAATATACTTTTGAATTTTAAAAAAAATTATTGAAATTAAACGCTTTCTACCAATTAATAGAGAAAAGAGGAAAACCGCGAAAAAACAAAGTCGACCAATAGTGCATGAGTGTAACGAGCTCATCACTTTAAAAAAATACGATTCCACAAA
The DNA here is from genome assembly GCA_038380765.1 of Odontothrips loti. Taxonomy (NCBI): domain Eukaryota; kingdom Metazoa; phylum Arthropoda; class Insecta; order Thysanoptera; family Thripidae; genus Odontothrips; species Odontothrips loti. The sequence goes on along the minus strand of CM076244.1, from coordinate 13,895,400 downwards.
GTGAAATCCTAGGAGGCCCGAAGTAGAGTCAGACGATATTGCCGAGATTTTGTAGATTTTGTAAATTTTGTAGTTTTTTCTGATGATTTGAAGTGTCTTTCGAATGCGTATGTGACAAACAGGATCTGGAAGGAGAGGAGAGTAGAAGGAGTGAGAATTGTGAAGAAGAAATATGAATGAATGATTCGTTGAGAAAATATTGGATGAATATTGGAATGCTATCAAAAAGAAAAAGAACTGTATTTTTTGGGTAAGTTAAACAATTGTTAAGCGAAAAAGTTTGTCGGAAGAGAGTTTAGAATTTCGTGGGAAGATTGGCAGTTGTAGTGTTCTAGGCTCTTTCCAGCGAGCAGCTGGCATTCTCACCACTGGCTACTCTGGCTAGCCCTAGTCTCGCTCAGGGTCTCAACTGCATTCTCAATCTGTACGCCAACAATGCAACGCGGCGCCCCGCGGTTGCTACAACAGTCATCATGTGATCGAGAGCGGTCTCTGGCGGTCGACGATAGTGCGCTCTGTCGGCTGGGCACGGAACTACCGACCGAACCTTAATCCTATGAACTTAAAAATATTTATTCTCAGCTCACATTGAATGACAGGAGAACTAACTCCTTTCAACGTCAGGGGCAGGCATGAGGCATGAGAACGTTGATAAATCTTACTTTCAAACACTCGTCAACATTTGAAGAGTATGACATAAAGCTACCACACTCATTGCACAGCATTGCTTCCCAGCATTTTTAAACACTCCATGGTATTGATAAGCTGTTCCTTGAAGAACCTTCATCATCCAATTTCTGCACGTCACAACCACAATCAAAACTTTCGCGCACAACTCAAAACCGATGAAACCGACGTCGGTGTCCTCAATTGTTTTGTTTACCCACCCGTCGTCATGGTGTTGGATGAAAAATTCGGGACGGGAGGGAAGTACAGTCGACTCACGACGGCTACGTTTGAAAGTCTGTACATTTTGCCGCATTGTTGGCCGGCCACCCCAAGCTTGATATATCAACTTTTCAAACGCAGCAGTTTTCGTTTTTCGTTGCGGCTGTACTACGCAACAGGCAGTGCTCTGATTGGTTGTAATTTTCATCTTTCCACCAACTTTGCCTCGGCTCGGCTAGGCCCTTGCTTGACTCGATCTTTTCGCCCATAAGAGCCTGCAGCTCGACTCGAATTATCAAATTTTTCAATTCAAAATTCTCCAATTTCAGCCTTTGAGTTTTCGTATGGGCATTAGAATCTGAATCAGCGTGTCTCCTTCCTGGTCCTTGCAAACTCTCATCGAAATCGTACAATTTCGTTCGGAGAAGTCCATAAGGGGCCATGTCAAAAAAAAAAAAAAAAAAAAAAAATCGGAATCCTAAAGATTGCAATAGGCTACTTCGTGCCTAAAAAATCAAAACTTTTCATCATTTGATTTCACCTATCCGCTCCTTATATTTTTTCGGACTATACCGCGACGCCCATCTACGTTCTCTAAAAGGCAGGAAGTTAAAATAAAATCTCGTTCTTTTTTGCTTCTACGTCGTAGCAGTAGTAGTAGTAGTTGTAAACAAAGAACGAGTAAAAAACGAGAGAGAAACAAGTAGTAAACGTCGGAAAAAAATTTCCCGGTGCGCTTGCATGACGAGTGAGGGGACGTCTCCTCTCCTCCCGCCAGAGCACGGCGAACACCGGCGGCCCGGCGGCCGGTCCGAGGCGCCTTATCTGCCGCCAACCCTCTATGAATCATTCCCGCTGGGGTCCGTGGGGCCCTGCCGGCCGTGCGGGGGGGCTGCGGGGGCCCTCGGAGGCAATTAAAACGTTACAGACATCCTCTGAGGAGAGTTTACCGACCCGCCCCCCTCGAGCGCCGCTGGCACAGTACGGCGCCCTACTCCATCACGGCAGTCGTCGCAGCCAGGACACCGCGGCAGTTGCTGCACGGCGAGGCTGTCGGTGCGATGGGTCCCCTGATTGGCTGTATCGCCTGGATTGCGTGCACGTTCAAACCGACCCCCCCCCCCCCCGGCCCCTTCTCTCTACTCCTCATCTGCTCCCAACTTCTCTCCCCCCCCCCCCCCCCACAGGCGCAAAGAACAAAGTTGTCTATTATCGTCCAATACGTCTCCTTTCCGCGCGCGCCCTTCCTCTATTCCCCCAATTTCAGCCCCCCCCCCCGCCCCTTCCTAATACTACTACTGTCACTATTCCCTGCTCGCAGCCCGTGGCGCCCGTGGCGCGACGAGGCCTCCTTTCTCCTGTCAAAGTTCGCTCCCAGCAGGAAGGTGTTACAAATGGATCCTTTTCTCTCGGTGACAAGGCGAGCTAACCGCTCCTTTCTCCCGACGGACGGAGGCAGACAGACGTGGCGCCAAGGAGAGCGAGCGAGAGGGACAGAATTATATTTTTCGGCGCATTTTCTTTCCTCTGCCGCCCAGCATACAGTACAGTACGTTACGCGCCTTCGGAAGAATACCCCATGCCCCATCTCTCTCTCTCTCTCTCTCTCTCTCTCTCTCTCTCTCTCTCTCTCTCTCTCTCTCTCTCTCTCTCTCTCTCTCTCTCTCTCTCTCTCTCTCTCTCTCTCTCACTCCCGCCGAGTTCTTCATACTGTGGTTGACAGCCACGACAACAACGCAGCGTGTTTGAACGCCGGCCTAGAGCACGCCTATTGTGCGCAGGTTTGCGCGCTCATCAAGTTGTTACATTCCTAGCGACGCCCCAGCCGTCATATGCCCCTTGTGAGTGTGAGCGTGTGCGTGTGTGGGCGTGTGTGCGTGCGTGTGTGCGTGCGTGCGTGCGCGTGTGTGTGTGTGTGTGTGTGCGTGTATCGCACTGGGTGGGAGCGGCAACCGGTCGGTAGTAAGTGACTTGCTGCACGGAGAGCCGGGCTGCTGAATCACTCCAGAGTGAGGCAGGATAGGGTCGGGGTGGACCGCACCCCATCCCAGCACGTACCTGCGTGCCGATGCCGTGCCGATGCCGTGCCGATGCCGTGCCGATATGCCGGCGGTATTTCTGCACCCCGAGGACTATATTTATACACCGGTGGACCCCCCGCGGGGCCCCGCAGAGCCCCGCGGAGCCCCCGCCGGGACAGCGCCCTCCCCATTCCTCCGGCTGGCTGGTGAATTATCATATTCGCGGCGGCAGAGCTCCTGACATGACCCAATTCGATTCGAAATTTATATCGACTAGCAGCTCGCCGTGCCCCTCTGCCGCACCGGATGCCGCCGCCGTTGGTTGTCGTGACGTCAGCGGCGAGCGACACTCGTCACGCGGCGCCTCGCTGTCAGACCCGGTGCACGGCGAGAGAGAGAGAGAGAGAGAGAGAGAGAGAGAGAGAGAGAGAGAGAGAGAGAGAGAGAGAGAGAGAGAGAGAGAGAGAGAGAGAGAGAGAGAGAGAGAGAGAGAGAGAGAGAGAGAGAGAGAGAGAGAGAGTGTGAGAGAGAGAGAGAGAGTGTGTGAGGGAGAGAGAGAGAGAGAGAGAGAGAGTGTGTGAGAGAGAGAGAGAGAGAGAGAGAGAGAGAGAGAGAGAGAGAGAGAGAGAGAGAGTGTGAGAGAGAGAGAGTGTGTGTGTGTGAGAGAGAGAGAAGGAAGGATTGGTCACTGCGGCGCTGAGCAGCGCGCACGGGCAAGAAAGCACCCTGAGCGCGGTGCTGCGGTGCGGGGCATCTCGTGTTTGCCCTCCCATGTTATTGTTATGACTGGCCGGGCTTGATTCGGCCAGAACAGTCCAGTCCAGCACCGGCGTTGGCGTTGGCGTCCTACTGGAGGAGACCGTGATCTGAGCGGCGGTGGAGAGAGTCCATTGTGTCGAAGCCTAGCTGCTCGGACACCCCCACGGATCGCATTCCTTCGCCTTTGGGAATCTCTCTTTTCTTCTCTCACTCCCTCTCTCTCTCTCTCTCTCTCTCTCTCTCTCTCTCTCTCTCTCTCTCTCTCTCTCTCTCTCTCTCTCTCTCTCTCTCTCTCTCTCTCTCTCTCTCTCTTTATTTGTATAAATATGTTATTTCATAAATTTATTCTATAATAACTAAATGTATATGAGAGAGCTGTCTCTCTCTCTCTCTCTCTCTCTCTCTCTCTCTCTCTCTCTCTCTCTCTCTCTCTCTGTCGTCGCAGTTTACCCCTCCGGGGCAAAGACTGGAGGGACTCACAAACCGCATTAGCCGATGGGACCGAGGCGAGTGCTGGGCGGTGCTGGGCCGGCGTCACGGGCACCGGAGGACCGGAGGACCGGAGGACCGGAGGACCGGAGGACCGGAGCCGTCACCGGCCGGTATCGGCCCGAACCCTCATCCCATTCCCTTCCCAGACACGTCTCCCCCCTCCCCCTCCCCGCCCACTCCTCTCAGTCTTCTGCCTCTCTCTCACTCTCTCTCTCTCTCTCTCTCTCTCTCTCTCTCTCTCTCTCTCTCTCTCTCTCTCTCTCTCTCTCTCTCTCTCTCTCTCTCTCTCTCTCTTACTCACTCACTCTCTCTCCCTTCCCCGCAGTCACTTCAATGTCGAAGTTTCAGCCAGACCGGAAAATTCTGCAAGGGCTGAATAATAATACGGACTGGGGACAGGGCCTGTTATGCCGTGGCCCACAAACTCGCGTCGAACCAAAAAGAGAAGGGGAGGAGGAAGAGGGAGGAGAGATAGAGTGGGGTGTGAAACGAGTTGGGGCCGGTGGACGTGGAGAGAGAAAGAGAGAGAGGGAGTGCAGTAGGAGAAGGAGGGAGGAGGCGGGAGAAAGAGGGATGTCACGTGACTAGACCTGATTCGCATAGCAGCAGCTGCCAACGTCACCACAACAGGTACCGAGTCCCCCGGGGGGGACCGAGCGGCATGCTGTGCGACGTGACGCGCCTTCCGCAGAAGGTAGATGGAGGGGGGGGGCTGGCCGACAGCACCTGACGAAAGTTACAGTAGTGCTCTGATCCGCAGCGGCGGGGCGCCTGGCGGGTAGGCCAGCCCGCCGGACACGCGTGTGCGCCGGGCCTGCCTACAGCGCCGTCCGCAAGGCGGCCGCAGGCGCCGACAGTGACCGCGACTCACCTGCAGCAAGGCGCAGGACGGCGCGGCGGACGCTGGTATCCAAAAAAATCACAAGACTGGAGACGCCGGGGAGGACAAGATCCTCCGGGAACTCCTCCGTCAGGCCGCCTCACTGTCACCAACACCACAGAACACGCGAGCACAACACCGCCGGGGGGCAGCAGCCACGCGACACGGCGGCGGGAGCGGGGGCGCGGAACGCTGCAGCACGGCCGGGCGGCGGCAGCGGGGGGCGGAGCGGCCGGCGGCACGGAAGGACGCGCGCGCTACGACTGCCAGCCGGGGACTGGCGGCGCCTCCAACCCCAACCCAGCGCAACCCCCACACCCACACCCAGACCAGGCCGGGCCGGGCCGGGCCGAGAACAGCGGCGCAGCCCCAGCCTCAGCCCCACCCCAGCGTCCACTGTCCACTGCGCCCCCCCCCCCCTCTCTCCCTCCCTCTCTCTCTCCCTCTCTCGCACTTTCCCTCTCTCTCTTTCTCTCACCCTCTCCCTCTCTTTCACCCTCACTCGTTCCCTCCGCCTCTTACGCCCTTCCCCGCACCCCCTGCTCCCTTAGAGGATTAGCATGGACTTAGCGCAACTTAGCGCGAGCTGACTTAGTAGGGCTGCAGTCGCCCCCACCACTGCCGCAATGCTATCACCACCGGCTCCACTACCACCACAACTACCACCGCGACTGCCACCATACGATGGCCACCGGCCCCGTCCGTCTGTCGGGCGCAGGGCGTCCTTTTCAAACCGGGGCAATTGTAAGTCATCGCCCCGGCGCGGAGTACAAGAGTCATTTGCGCGCAGAGTGTCCTATTTATTTGCGAGAGGATTTGTCATTTTATTAATGTTTGTTTTCTTTTCCCCCTCCCTTTTATTTTCGCTTTTTCGCTTCCCGCTTATTCTGTCATCATGTTTTTTTTTGCGTCTATTTTTCCCGCCGTTGGCACTTGTTTGCGTGTCACACACACACACACACGCGGAACATACAGATTCGGAGCCCATGCCGAAAGGGCGCGGCTGGCGCGGCCACTGCGGACAGCCCATCTCTCTCCTTTCCCACCACTGTTAGCACATGATACTTTAATTCCCCACCCAATAGGCTAGCATCAAAAAATCGCACACGCCGAATTGATTTTCCGCGGAGGGAGCGAGCAGGCGTCAGCGAGCCGCGAGGCGGAGCGCTATCAGCGACGAGAGATTTCTTTGTCCGTTCGTCACCACGGTTATGACCAGACACAGTCATCAGTCAAGTCATCATTCTCATAAGTTTGTCCGCTCAAAGTGTCCGGTCATCGCCTTTTAGACCGGTAAAAACGGGTCTAGGCGGATGGAGCGCACCGCGCGCCATCAGCGATCGCTAGACGCGCGAGGCAAATTTTTAAGTTCCAACACTGGTAAAACTAAGGCGTAGCGTTACGCCCGTTTGAAGCATACTTGAGCTACGCCCGTTTTGAAGCGTAGCAGTCCTATACAAATGCATGGGAGAATTCCTCCCCTACGCTTCAAGAAGGGCGTAACGTAACGCTTCAAGCTGGTATGCTTCAAAACGGGCGTAAGGTTACGCCTTAGTTTTACTAGTGAAGTGTGTGTATATTCTCAAGACAGAGGTACTTGTTTTACAGACAGAATCCTGTTGACTTCTGACAGGCATACACTTTTTATCTAGAAAATTCATCACGCTCATAACACTTCGCTTCCTAACCACTCAGTACGAAACATGGGTGTCGAATACTTCAGACATGCCCAACTGATGCCCTCAGATCAAAACCACAGGGACGTGCGGAGAGGATTCGCCCGGAGACTAGAGTAACTTGCTGTATGTATAGCAGCAGCGCGAGCCAGAAAACGCCGTTGACCACTAGCGCCATCTCTCGGAGCTGCTCGCGGTGCTGCTCTCTGCGGGACAACAGTGGCTAAAGAATCAATAGCGCGCTGCTCCCCTCCACCGTAACTTCGTAGCGTAGTGGGCTAGCGGACCGGTCGGTGACCGCAAGATCCAGGGTTCAATTCTTTGCCGGAGTAAAAATTTTTCTGCAGTCTGCCGACCGAGGATGGTGGGTAAAATATACCAAAAGAACGTGTTCAAAGTGTGTTGTCTGAGTGACCGCGGACGTTGGGCCGCGGCCATTCCCCGGAGGTTGAATACACTCGTTGACTCAGTGGTTCGACGCCCGAGCAGGGGAATGGTGCTTGCCAAGACTCGGCAGAAGTTAAATGTAGAGGCCTAGGGTTCGGCCTTCTACATTTTTCAAGCGTAAGGCCTCGGAATCTGGAGTATTCGGGCAACACCTACTTGGATACATGGCGTAGAAGAGTAGAGTACAATCGGCTTCGGCCGTGTACGATCTGGGCATCCTACCTCCCTCTCAATTCGCGAGGGAGTGGCCTCAGGGCCACAGACCAACTGGCTGGTCGAAGGGGGCTGACTCCTGAAATCTGGTCAGCGGAAGGGGCGATGTTGGCCGTTGCGGAAGCCTGCCTACCAAGGTGGCTGCGTCGTGCCTGTGTCTTAGCGGCGGTCAACTCCTGGTACACCGGTTCCCATCCGAACACCGAAGTTAAGCAGGAACGGTTCCGGACGGAAGTCTGGGACGAGGTAGGACCCACCCATTTTTGCCGTTTTTTGTTGTTGTTGTATTTATTATTTGCAGTGGTCTGAATCTTGAGGATTCAATATACTTTTGAATTTAAAAAAAAATTATTGAAATGAAACGCTTTCTACCAATTAATAGAGAAAAAAAGAAAACCGCGAAAAAACAAATTCGACCAATAGTGCATGAGTGTAACGAGCTCATCACTTTAAAAAAAATCAAAACTTTTCATAATTTGATTTCACCTATCCGCTCCTCATATTTTTTTCGGACTTAGCCGCTGACACTCCGCTAGACCGCGACGAACAAAGGTATCTATTGTTGACTCGAGGCGGCGCCTCATCCCAAGACAAACGACCGCCCATCTACGTTCTCTAAAACGGCTGGAAACGAGATTTTATTTTAACTCTTCAAAATGTCTTATGTCATTTTCAAAACTAAATCAACAACTGATCAAAATGTCGCGTTAACGCAACACTTGCGTTAAGCGGTTTGTGAATTGAAAGGGGGTCTTAACGGACAGGGCGAGTGCAATACTCGTTCGTTTATGCTTTTACGTCGCAACAGTAGCAAATAACGAGTAAAAATGGAAAGGATTTCCTTCTCGGAGGGGGGGGGGAGGCAGCAGCTGACACTGCAGCCCTGCCAGTCTCCAATCCCCCATGTCGCATCTTTCTTCTCTGTTCTGATTACAGCTCTGGCTCGCCCAAGCTGGGGGAGATGAGCGAGAAAGGCGGAGAACGGAGATGGAATCCAAAATCTAGCGAGCGGCAGGTCGTGAGAGAGGTATGTAACGTAACGTAGGTGGGTACGGAGGCTGGGGCACCCGCCCAGCACCTGCCCCACACCTGGCCGAAACCTGCCCGGCATCCGCCCGGCACCCGTCCCTGGCCCTGCAGCAGCCTGCACGCGGGGTCAGGGAAAGGAGAAGGAACGGACGAAAGTAAAAGGATCGTGGGGAACAAAGGGAGGAGGGAGGTGGGAGGTGCCGGAGAATAGGGAAAAAGGGAAGAAAGGGAGGGTTGCACACACACACTGAGTAAATCGCGCCCGGCTTCATCTCGCCGTGCATTCTTATTTCACCCCCTCCATGCCGCCCCTCCCCGGGCGCAAATAGAAAAGGGGTACCGGCCCGGCCCGGCCCGGCCCGGCCCCGCCGCCCCCCAAACCCACAGATGCCGAGGCAGACCTGGAGAGCGAAGTGTCGCAACTGCTCGGCACCCGCTCCGACTTACGTGCGCCGCGCCATCCCCTCCCCCTTGCCCTTTGGTGCCGGTGCGCCCTGGCGCAGATATTGGTTCATTGGAATCGTCCGATAACACCCGGGAATACAAAGAGAGAGGAGGTAGGGGCTCCTCTGCCGCGACAACTCTGTCGTAGAAATCGGAGAATGCAGGGACGATCGTCCTGAAAAAGGAGCCGCGAACGAAATTATGTTTGTACATTTATTGTGAAAAGTTACACAAAAATGTGAACTGACTGGGAGGGAAGTCGGATGATGCGTGGGGGGCGGCGGGTGCCCGGGCTGGCGGGGTGCAGCCGCAGCCCGCAGCCTCGTCGATATTTACGAGAGACACCGGCTCTGCCAGCTCTGCCAGCTCTGCCAGCTCTGCCAGCTCTGCCAGCTCTGCCAGCTCTGCCAGCTCTGCCAGCTCTGCCAGCTCTGCCCGCTCTGCCAGCTCTGCCAGCTCTGCCAGCTCTGCCCGCTCTGCCCGCTCTGCCCGCTCTGCCCGCTCTGCCAGCTCTGCCCGCTCTGCCCGCTCTGCCAGCTCTGCCGCGCCCGAGCTGCCCGGGCGGAGCGGAGCGGATCGGGTTGGGTCGGCTTGCCTCTCCGCTTTGATTCCAGCGCGCGACTCCCGTGGCGTTCCGTCCGCAATTTTATTACGGCCAGGAGGAAACATTTAATCGAAGGAAACTGGAGCGCGGAGCGCGGCCGGGGCCGACCGCATCGCGGCAGCAGCGGCAGCGGCAGCAGCAGCAGCAGCGGTGGTCGGTGCACCCGTGGCCGAGACCCCTGCGTGCTAAGTACCCCCAGCGACGGCTCCCCGTATTTTACCGCGCCGCGGCATAAGACTTGGTCGGGGGGGTTGCAGCGCCTTGCCGGCGACACGTAGGGGTTGTGTTTGGTAGGCGCCGCGCCGGGGGCCCCGCAGGATCCCGCTGGGACCCACACGCCGCCACACCCGACCGGATGTCGTCCCTCCCCCCTTACCCACCCCCTCCCACTTCCTATCCCTTCCCATCCTGCCATAAATATGTCTTCAAACGAAATAATGAGATGATATATGTGTGTACCTCACGACAGGCAAGTCTTGATGGTTGCCTACCTCCCAGGCGGCGTGGAACAAATCAGCGGGGCCTGCCGAGATTTCCCAGGAGGGCTTCACAAGGAGGGAGAGGGAGAGAGATGGAGGAAGAAAGCAAGAGAAAAATGCCCACGCTTTGTTTTGTTCCCTTCTCAAGGCGCGGCCGGCCTTTTAGCGGCTCGCCCCCGCCCTCCCCCCCCCCTCATTCATTTGTTCCCGCAAGATAAATAATGCGCCCGACTGTGGCCAGCTGGCCGCGGCCGGGGATCGAACCCTCGGACCGCCTCCGCCACGCCTCCGCCAACCCTCCGGCACTGACGCCTACGGTCGCAGCGGTGGGCCTTACCTCAGCCCAGCGGCGCAGCGGCCTGGGTCTGCCTTCCTCCCAGGGACATCGATCACACAACGGGTACCATCGTCCATCAGCGGCCAACGTCAGACCCTACACCGGCTTCCCTGGGTACCCGACCCGATCAAGCCCGAGCGCCCGACGCGGCAGACAGGCTGTCGTCCAGAACGTCCCTTCTTCTGTTCAGAGCGCCTTTTCTTAGTGCGGCCCACTTCTTCGGCTGCCTTTTGTCTTGGAGTAAGCGACCTCTCTAGCTGAGCATCCGGCCGGCCTTGGACTGCCTGCAAGCGAGCGGCCGAGCGGCGGCCGGCGTCGCTACCCCCGGCGGAGAGGGGCATCCATCGCTACTCCCGCCGCGACCGCAGAGGCGTATACTCCTCCCGCGCTACTCCCCGGATGGCGCCAAAAAGTTTCGTTCTCTGCGCGTTCCCGACCGTCTAGCCTAGCGCCTGCGGATGCTAGGATAGGCCAGCCCGCAAGACACGCGCGCATGCAGAAGTCACTGTTGCCTACCCAGCAGGCGCTACCGCCACCGTTTATCGTAATGTGGGTTTCAGGACGCAAACATCTACTGGACCACAATGGCCTGCGGAGTAATTTTCTTTTCAAATTTCTGACGCCCCGACGATTCTATCGGCTGCTCCAGGCTCCCTCGGAGTGCCTTCTCAGCCCCCCCCCCCCCCCCCCGTACTGTCGCCCTGCCGGCCCGGCTCTCCTGCCCTGCCCTGTCTTGCCCCTGCCCCACGCACGGCATCCCCGGCGGCGGGTTCTCCTGCCCGGCCCGGCCCGGCCCGGCCCGCTGGCCGCGCTCTCGGCCCGGCGCTCGGTGTCGTGTCTCTCCGGGGGCAGCTCGGGCAGCTCGGGCTCGGGGGAGACGACGCTGTGCGCAGATAATCGCGGGCCTCCTGGCGGCAGTACCGGGCAGCGCGTCCAGCCAGTCGTGTCGCCGGCCCGCACGCGCACCGCACGCGCACCGCACGCGTGCAGCACAGGCAGGACACCGCCGTGGTCCGTCCCAGGTGAGTCGCGCGTCAGTCTCTGGACTTGCTCTCAGTGACCGCGTTATCAGCGAGTCCAGCCGAGCCGACCGGCCTGCGAGGTCAGCATGAGAAACACGTCTACTTTATGGGAGCCGGTCGCATAGCCAGTTCCTGGCTGCAGTAGTCGAGTGGAACGCGGCCGGTTGGCCCGCCAGGACAGAGCAGTGCATCGGTGATGTACACACGTTGCATCATGCTTATTTCTGAGCGGCGCGGGCAGAAAAAAAAAAGATCAGTTTCTCGGTCTGTTTATTTAATGCGCAAAAGTTTCCGAGCGGTGCGTCATACCAGCGCACGGGTTGGGCCGAGTCCCCCTGCTGGAAAGGGAGATGGCTCCTACCGGCCCCACGCACCTGTCGGGGGATTCCCAGGCCCCACCCCACCGCCCCGCCAGGAGTCGGCCGGAGCTAGCCGGACTGCCGGAGCCTGCCGGAGCCGCCCGGGCCCTCGCCCACACTCCGGAGCCCTACGATGTAACGGCGTTCATGTCCCGAACGCGGCTCGGCTCGACCGCGCTGGTCGTTTCTTCTCGCCTGCACGCGTATCAGGCAGTGTGCGATTACCGGCCGCGGATGAGAGCACTCCGTCAGCTCGTATGCTAATTGTCACTTTGTGCGTAGCCGCTACCACCGCCGCTCGCACTTCCGCGAACCCCCTCGGCAATATGTGGGAAGCAAATTTGCGACATATTCCTAGTGCTTGTTTTGTCACACAGGCTAGGCAGAAGGAATTTGTACGAGAACAGAGATAAACCGCGCTGCTTTACAGCACGGTGGACTTTAAACACTGGGCGGACTTCCAAGTGGAATGCGGTGGCTGGCACGTCGTTTTGTTATTGAAATTCAGATCTGATGGAGAATCCAACTGCAGTGTCGTGCTATAAGCTAAAGTGATTCCAGATTAAGAGAGAACGATACACCCGGCCTCGGAGCCTCGCTGGCCGCTCCGCGCGCCGCTTGGAGAGGTGATTCCGAGTCACTTTAGAACATCGCTACTCGTTTCGTATGGGACGGATCGATCTGAAACTTTGTGACCGAGTAGTTGAAGCTTCAATCTATCCAGTGATAACTTTCTGCTTCCTGGAAAATTCTCCAGTTTCCCGGAAAACTCGTCTAAGTTTGCCTTTTGAATTCTCGGCTGTTGGGAGAAATATTAAAAATCGGAGCCTGCACAGCACTCAGTACACTCTTCATCTGTCCATGCTTGTGATTAGTTTCGCGATACGTTGAACGGTGCGCCTAGAGTCCTGTTTCGAACGGAGCGCGTCGCGGCTTTCCCGGAGTGCCGCCACGTGGCACCACCGGAGGTACCACCGCTGCGCGCGGAGATCGTAAGCTCTTGTGTCGATAGGGTAGTCGATCGGCAAGTGTTATGTTTTAAGCTTCAGTACCTTGGGTGGGGTAAAATTTACATAACGTAACTCAAGATTTTCCTCTGATATTGTAAGATTTTTTTTTCAGGGTGCACATTGTTTATTTTTGGGAGTGAGGGACCCCTTGTGTACTTTCCTTGATGGAGAACACCAATGCCTGTCCAATGTTGGCTTGGTGAGGTGCATGCAATAGGGGGGCCTTGAAAGCGACATCATGGGAGCGATGAATCTGCATGACGAATGTAACTCCTCACTTTCATTGCCGCAATTGTATGCAAATCGCATTTTCTTTTCGGGGCGCGAATGATATAGTGGTTTGTGGAGCGCAATGAGCTCATACTGTACCCAAATAAAATCGCAGCAGAGGTTGCAGAGATTGGGGAGAGGGGGGAGGGGGCTCTTTGACCATCTTTTGACAGATTTTGTACTATAGCAGCAAAGTTTCACTATTTTTTTCACCTTCATGTATTTTGGTGGTCAGCACTCGGAGCCCCGGCCCGGCCGCGCCATGCCGGGTGTCCCCGAGGCCGCCCCGAGGGCCTCCCCCGCCGCCGTGGCCGTGCGCGGCGCCCGCAAGGCCTACACCACCGGCAAGTGGGTCCTGGACGGGCTGGACCTGACGGTACCGCAGGCCAACATGTGAGTAGATCGAATAGGGTATTTCAGAGGATTTCTAAACAGGAAAAGAAGTAGCCAAGAAGAACGCCAGCGGAATCAAATCGCGGGTATCATGAGGGTCCCCGTAGCATAGAGTATCCCCGCCACGGCGTCAGCCGCGAGCCAACGTGAATAAATTTGCAGGATTGGCTCTCGCTGACGACGAGTCACGACCATTTGGTAGGTTCAGACTGAGCATGAATAGACCGCGCGACCCATGTCGATACCTACGTAGGCCGCGCGCTACGGTTCTGTGCAGCCTGACTCTACCAAGTGGTCGTGACCATCGTGACATATCGTCAGCGAGAGCTAAGCTTTCGAATTTATGACGTTGGCTCGTGGCTGACGCCGTGGCGGAGATACACTCTGCTACGGTAACCCCCATGATACCCGCGGTTTGACTCCTCTGATGTTTTTCTTTACTTGTTCTTCATTTCCGGTTTGGGCCTTCCCCGCAATACCCTATCGCATCGCGTACCGCCGCGCGCCGGGCCTTGAAGATGAACGACACTTGAAAGGTACTTGAACCCGCGACCCCTTCCGTAGATACGCGCTGCTCGGCGCCAGCGGCTGCGGCAAGACCACGCTGCTGGCGTGCATCCTGGGCCTGCGCCACCTCAACGCGGGCGGCGTCATGGTGATGGGCTGGCGGCCGGGCGACCCCGGCGCCGGCATCCCCGGGCCCCGCGTCGGCTACATGCCCCAGGAGCTGGCGCTCAGCGAGGGCTTCACCATCGGGGAGACGCTACGCTACTTCGGCAAGGTGGCCGGCCTGTCCAACAGCGCCATCGAGAAGCGGTCCGCGGAGCTGCTGGACTTCCTGCAGATCCCGGCCAAGCAGAGCAAACTCATCAGCCAGCTCAGGTGGGAGGCGGGGGGCGGGAGGGAACCGCGGGCCGCGGGCTGCGGGCGCCGAACTCAATGTAACGCAGTTCATTTTCCATTAATTTCTTATTTTCTTGGTTTGCAGCGGCGGCCAGAAGCAGAGAGTGTCACTGGCGGTGACCCTGCTGCACTCGCCGCCCCTTCTCATCCTGGACGAGCCCACCGTCGGCGTGGACCCCATCCTCAGGCAAAAGTACGTGCGACGCCACGTCACCGCCTCGGGTTCGACTCCCAGCGGAGGCAGCAGGTTCAACGACACTCCTATTCCTTTCGCAGCATTTGGGACTTCCTCGTGGATCTGACGCGGACGTCCAGGACGACCGTCATCATCACGACGCACTACATCGAGGAGGCCCGGCAGGCCAACCTGGTGGGGCTGATGCGGCGGGGCCGCCTGCTGGACGAGCAGGACCCCGACTCCATGATGGCCCAGCACGGCTGCAGCTCCCTGGAGGACGTGTTCCTCACACTCAGCGTCAGGCAGGACGGCCGCGGGGGCCGCGAGGGCGGCGAAGAGGGCCAGGACGACGTGGCCGAGGTCGTGCTGGAGGTGAGGATCCGGTCAGGGGCCCACCCGGGGAATGACTTGAAGGGGCCCCAAATTGCCTGCCTTTCGGGGGCAACACGGGATAGTAATTCCTCTAGTAATTCGAGCCAAGGCAAAAGATTAAAGGTGCACTCTATTCCATTTTAATTGCCAGATTTCTATTGGAAACTATTACTCCAGTGGTATTGATATGCCATTCAGCTATGAGAGTTACAAGTCCTTTAAAGTTCCTTCCTAGATCGTGGCAGAAAAGTCGCGTGCGAAGAGGGCGAAAGAAATTTAAGGCAGGTGTCCGGGGAGGGGGGGGGGGCACCCCCGGCCCCTGGTCACCTTCGGAGGCCTTCGCAGATACGTTTTCCTCTGGGGCCTCCCCGGGGTTCACCGAGTCGCCCCGGCGGGCCAGTCCGTGCCTCAGGGGATCGCACAAATAAATGAAATCGACTAAGAGCGACAGTTGCTTTTCCTCATGAATTATTTTGAGTCCTTCCCCCGCGTTCTGACAGCCTCAACCTGACGGCAAAGGAGGGGCCGACACCATGGTCAACGTCAACATCATGGAGTCCGTCCCGTTCCCGCCGCACTCAAACGTCATGGCCTGCATATGGAGGGCCTGGCTCTACCTCACGAGATACAAGTGGTGAGTCCTAGTGAGCGTGTTTCGCCTCGCCCGTTGATTGTCAGCGAGCGGAGCACACCCACACCGGACACTGCTGTGCTGCAGGGTGACGGCGTACGTGCTGATGATGCCGCTGCTGTGCCTGTTCGTGTTCGTGTACGGCGTGGGCCGCACCCCGCAAGGGCTGCACCTGGCCCTGGTCAACGACGACTCTGCGGACGGCTGCGCGGAGGCCTGGCCCGGCTACCCGGCCGACGGCTGCGAGGACGCCGTCAGCGACCTCAGCTGCAGGTTCCTGGACCTGCTCCTCGAGTCCAACGACTACACCATGGTAACGCCAGCGTGGTGTCTTTGGAGCGGGTGTGGGGCGGCGGGGCTGCGGGTAGGAATACCTCACCAGGGCTGTGGTTGGCATGCAGGACGTGTTCCCGGATGAGCCGAGCGCGCGCGAGACGGTGAAGCGCGGCGGCGCCTGGGGCCTCATCCACTTCCCCGCCAACTTCTCCCGACACATGGCCATGCGCCAGTTGAACCAGCAGAACGCCCTGAATGAGGACATCGACGGCAGCGAGTGCACTGTGCACCTCGACATGTCCGGTGAGTCGGTGACGGAGTCGGCCTGCCGGGGGCGGCGGCGGCGGCGGCGGCGGGCGGCGGCTGCGCTGGTCCGACATGACGACGACTCTGTGCCCGCAGACCAGCTGCTAAGCAACATGGTGCGCTCGGCGCTGTTCGAGACGGCCGTCCGCTTCCACAGCGACATGCAGGAGGGCTGCGGTCTCAACGCCCGGCTCAGCCTGCTGCCCCTCAACGAGATGGAGCCCGTGTACGGTACCATGGCGCCCGTCTTCCAGGACTTCGCGCTGCCGGGGCTCTTGATGTGGTAAGGCTGCTGCCGGCCGCCGGCGCCGCCGCAGTGTAAAGTGCATCGACTCATGTCCCTGGGCTCTGTGTGTCGCAGCATCATGTACTTCCCCGCCATCTTCTACGCCACGGCCAACTTCTTGGAGGACAAGCTGAATGGCGTCATGGACCGTAGCGCGGCGGCAGGTACGTTACGGCACGCACGGCACGGCACGGCACGGCACGGCACGGCACGGCACGGCACGGGATGGGATGGGACGAGCCGACGCTGTGTATTGCTCGATGAAAACAATCATTAATTACAGCATCGCATTGTTACTCTTTTTTGCTTTCTTTTGAGTCCCCGGCGCCCATGAGTTATTCTCAGGGTTACTCGCTCTGTGGTAGTTTTTGGACGACGGTTTAAGCAAGTGCGCCCCATTGGAGACAACACTTATGATTGCGTATGCGTGTGTTTGCGTGTGTGTGTGTGCTCACAGGTGTGACGCAGAGGGAGATGCTGGCCGCACGCGCCATCCTGGACTGCGCCATCCAGGCCCTCAGCGCCGTCATGGTGCTCATCGCCACATTCGCAGTGTTCCGGTTCACCAACCAGGGCTCCTACTTGATCATACTGCTCCTGCTGTACCTGCAGGGCCTTAACGGTCTCTGGGTCGGTGAGTGTGATGTGTGTGTGTGTGTGTGTGTGTGTGACCTGCCCCGGACCTCCTCCGCCACATCTCCTCTGCTCTCCTCTCGCAGGTTACTTCGTGGCGGCCTTCTGTAACACGCACTACGCCGCCACCTTCATGGGCATGGGCATCTTCCTCGGCACCTCGTTCCTGAGCGGTAAGTCGTGGATGCTGTTGCTGTTGCTGTTGTTCCCTCGTAACGCTCACGGTCCCGCGGTGTCCGTCGGCTTGCAGGCATGTTCTGGCCGGTGCAGGGCATGCACTGGCTGTTGGGCTTTTGGGCCCCGCTAACGCCCATGCTGCCGGCGGTGGAAGCGGCCCGCACCGTGCTGTACCAGGGCTCCAACCTGGCCATCATCGCCAAGGGCTTCCTCATCCTCGGCGGTTGGACGGTCGCCCTCGTCGTCGCCACCCTGGCCCTGCTCATGTTCCAGAACAAGACGGGCTGAGCTGGAGGCCACGATGGCTCAACACAACACCCCCGGCCGTACGATGTAGAGGACGCCTCTGCGTGTGTCTGTGATATATGTCCGATAGTTTTAATGTGTTTCGACGTCAGTGTCCATTAGCGCATGTTTCTCAGGCCATTTGTGTGCTGCTAATGGTGTTCTCGTTGTTATTTTCTAATAAAGTGAAAATACTGCTCTCTAAATGGGCCGAATCTTTTACCCCCCCCCCCACCTCTCCCTCCCTTCAACTTGATACCACAAATCAGGGGCGTAGCGCACTAGACCACTAGACGGACAATAGCCGTGTCGCGATGCCCGCGCCCACAGTTCGCACTGGCCGCACCGCCTTCTGACACCGACAAAAATAAAAGGGAAAATTGCAAGATGGCGCGATGAAGGACCAGACCAGACCAGGGGGCCCATCGGCGGCAGGCCGAGCCGGAAGCCGGAAGTGCCGTCGCCCCAGCGCCGAACGGGTTGAAAACCAGCTGTCCCTTGCACCAGGGAAGCATGCATGTTCAGGAGGTGGGCCCCACCGCGCCACGTGTGGAGCGGCGAAGACAGAAAGAGAGGGGTCTAGAGAGGGGGAGTGAGAGGGCAGGAGGGGAGGGGACGGGAGAGGGAAGGCGCCTCTCACCGGCGATACACCTCTCGCCGAGGTCGCCTTGCGAGGCGAGGCGCCTCGTCCCGTCCGAACTGCTGCCGCGGAACCGCCACAGAGAGAGAGTAGCGACGAGGACAAGCGATGCATATCCACGGACTCGGCCAAATGCCTCTTTTATTTTTAAACTTATTTACGTGGCTATAATTTGGAAAGAATAAGATCAACGGCCATTTTCATTTCAAAATAAAAATTTATCTGTATATGTTGTACCCCGGGCAGTTTTGGTTTTAGACAGTCCCGCAACGCACTATCTCCGTCTCTTTCTGGCTCGGCCAGACGCGTGAGCCAGAAAGAGACGAAGATGCCTAAAACCAGAAGTGCCCAGGGCTAATGATACACCTGGTATATGTATGAATGTGTAATGTAATTAAATGTACTTTTTTAAAATTTGAAATATGTTTGACCAATTTTGACATTAAATGGGAAAAATTATTTTGACCAATAATGCATGAGTGTACCGAGCTCATTCCACCCACATGATCTGCAATCGACAGGTGATGTGTTAAAAGGAGAATTGACATTAAAAACATCAGTATTCAGAAACATACCAACAAATCAATTTCGATTTATTTGCATATAACAAGTTGACACACAAAGACCCTGTTACAATGCTGACTGACAAAGTAATACACTGGCACCACATCAGAAGATAATTAATAGACACACTACCTGGATAGAAACAATGAGATCCATCTATTCAACAATCAACAATAAAATCAGAAAACATTATTCACAATAATCACACTTCCAATCTAGGATACCAACAAGAGTGCTAACAACAGTGTATATAATTATCGCTGTCATCTCTGACTTGAAAGAAAAATGTGCTTTACACAAGTCCACTTGGCTATACACAAATTAAGTACAATAATTCACTGCCATACACACAAACAAAACTTCTTTAGCTTTTGATCTAGGAAATAATCTGATCATTTCCATTTCAACCACACTCACGAAGTTATATTGATATCTGTAACCATGATGGTTACCCAGCTATAAGCATAACTATTTCAAAATCAATTGCAAATCAATGCCCATTAATGACGTGTGTTCTTCAACACAAGTCTGTAGCTCTTAACATAAAAATCATTTTAGATGAGAGGTAAAATGGCAGTCATTATAAGCATTGCAATAAGCTGCATCACCGTGTAGACTCAGAATCGAGAGGTTGGGTCCAAAGTCAGCTTGACACATTGAAACTTCTATTAAACTCCAAGTCATGTCTAACGAATACCTAGACTTGTGTTTGTCAACAACCAAATTGGGCACGTCTTTGAAGTCATTTCTTACATGTATTTGTTTACTTCTTCGTAAACAGAACAGCCAAACAAAGAATTTTGAGGCAACTCATTTGTACAGTTAACAAATAATCTGGAATTTTTAAATTACTAGTTATAATCCATGGGACCATACCTACAGATCAGTGTAAAAATAATCTATGTACATTTCACATGATGGCTTCCTCAAGCAAAGGTAGTTTTGACTTTGTAGCACAACTTACATTAAATTAACCCGTTTCACTTATTTGTCTATACTTTCATACCAGCTAAACTTTGATTCACCAGAACATACAACAAGGTGGGAGTTCCTACTTTAGGTTTAACAGCTTAATACCAGCTAACACAGAGTTTAATTTTTTTTTAAACTAGAATGATATGTAAGATTTTTTTATACAGCATGAATTTTAGCAGTTGTATGGCACATACATTGATAGGAGGCATGGCTGTATAAGTTAACAAATATATCTAATTATGTTCACAGCTGTTGAAAAACTCATAAGGAACCATGCCTCTTATTTGATACATTTTAGATTAACATTAACATTTTCTATCCATACAACTGGAAGTGGAACTGTTCACATATTTGTGTGCAGTTTTCCCCTCAACAAAAGGACCACAGAAAAAGATACATACATAGGCCAAATGATTTTCTGAATGGGAGAGTTGATTATCATGGATTGACACATAAGAACCAATGATCACAATAAATTATCAGTGCCAGAATTAAATTATCAGTACTACATTGGCTTTTATGCAGTTTCCATGTCATTTCAATAACTAAGAACAGTAACATGTCATTCAGGTATTCAAAATGATCATGTTTCCTCAAATTTTATTCATAACTTTACACGCTGGCACATTTAATAGTTGGCGTATATACAAGAATATTCCAAGAATGACAAGAGATAAATGCTTGAAACATTGGCAAATTGTCTAAAATAGTTCCTTAAGATACAAGATTTGTTTTAAATGTTGCACAGCTTTACAGATGCATATTCAATCACAGAAAACTTAGACAAATTCAAGAATGTATTCTAATAGAATAACTATTCTAACTGGAAAAATAGAGGAAATTCTGTATTTTGATTAGAGGGGACAATAATGACACATTATAGGGAATGTTGTATAAGAGCACACTAAAAAAAATGCAATACATAAAATTTTGAATGGGTTTTAACATTAAAAGTTATCTGGAACACACCATAAAACCGTTAAACAAAATGTTTTTTAAAAAATGCGAAATTGTGAAAGTACCATACAGCATTAGAGAGGGGCGAAAGTTAATTTGTGCTTGCTCAGTCCAAACAAAAATAAAACACACACAAAGGGGGAAAAAAGGTATAGTTTATGTTGGGAATGACACCACAATGTGCTCAGACTACTTGTTCATAAAAATAACAAAACATAACAAAAACAAAAATAAAAGGATGTAAGAGAATAATAAATTTAGTTATCTAGTTCCAGCCCCTGGGCCCTCTGACCCTGACTCTTCAACTACATTTGAATCAGAGTCAGGGCTGAGCAGGTTTCTTGCCTTCTCTTCCCACTGTCTTTGGTTGATCTTGATTTGTCTTGTATTGTCAGCAACAATAGCATCGGCCTCTCCATAGGCAGGAGGGTTTGCATGGGGGTCATACCCTAATACTTGCAGCATGGGGGCAAGTTCAGCCATATCACGAACCACATCATCTGGGATCTGTCCTACCCACTTCGTGAGTGCTTCTAGATTCACTGGTTTGATGACCTGGTCTGATGACCTCTCCACTCTATGAAACAGAGGACAAGACACCATCAGGAAACGCAGAAAACTGTCAGTAAAAATAAACTAACTACGAGGCATGGGCTCTTATCAACAAGTACATTGTTAAAGGTTTTTAAAAAAAAAACTTACTTGGAAAGAGGGACTCCTCCAGGTTTGTTAATAAATTCCTCATGGTGTAAGACAGACGCATTCCAAGGCACGTCGAGGAACTGCAAGATCTTCTCCATCCACTGCTTGGGCTTGAGCACAAGCTGCTCGTAGGGCACCATGAGGCAGCGCGGTGACACGGCCGAGCACTGGGCGTACATGGTTTGGATGGCAGAGTTCCACTTCTCCATGCACTGACGGTAGCTCGTCAGGTCGAAGCCAGTAATTGTAACCTGGAACACAACACGGTCAATTACATGAAAAGTCAAGACAAAGGCACAGACTGACCGACAAGAACGATCGTTCCAATGGAAACTAAACTGCTTACCTTCCTAGATATTATTGAATGTACTGTGGCTCGTCCGTCGCGGACCATAAAAATAAATTTGGAACTCGGGAAAATTTCAGCCAGGTACGTGGCAGACTTGAGTGTGAGAGGGTCCTTATTGCAGAGTCGTGGGGACGGGTCTCCGTGTCGGGCGATGATCTCCAAGCAGAACGCCGCCACCGCTGCGTCCAGGACCTGCGGCACAGAAAGTCATCTTACTCCGGCTCCGGGTACTCGGGCGGCAGCACCATGCTCACGCTCACCCACCTCCTTGGTCACGCCCGCCTCCTCCAGGCGCACGCTCTCCTTCTTGGCCTTGACCCAGTGCTGGCGCAGCTGCAGCATCCTGGGGATGACCCGCGTCTCCTGGCCGCACCGGACCTCGGGGTGGGCGTCCAGCATGGCCCGCATGAGGGTGGTGCCGGAGCGGGGCACGCCGCCGATGAAGATCAGCGGCATGTCCCGGTCGTAGCGGTACACGGCCCGGTCCGCCCCCACCGTGAATTGCTGCGGGCACAGGACGACAGCAAGGTTAGAAAATTGTGTCCACACTTTCGGGAAGATTTACTATGCACAACCTAAAAAAGATTTTTGAGGAAAAAAAAAATGAGTGTGTCGAAAATGTTTGAGGGAACGGTATGGCGGAGGCCCCAAGCCGGACTCATTGCTATGCGTCACGCCCCCTTAAGCAGACGAAAGAAGAGGCGGAGTGAAGCAGATAGGGTGCGAGCAAGGGCGCCCAGGGGGGCCCAAGGGGGTTGAGGGCGAGGGTGGCGGCCGGGGGCGGTGACGAAGCCTCTTAAGCGTTTCAGATTAAAAAGGAAAACACTTTCCTCACGCCATGCGTTCCAAAAACCGCAGGCCTCGACGAGAGTGTTGCGTGCGGGAGGCAGGGGAAGGGGGGAGGGGCGAAGCGGAGGCCTACGCCGGCCTACGCCCACAGCCAGGGCCGGGCCGTGTTGAATAAGGAACGCAAATGATTATCTCGGCCAGCGCACAGGGCGCAGGCCAGCAGGGGGTGGGGTGCGGTGCGGACTCTGGTCGGAATTTAAATGCGTTGCCACGGTAGTTTTCAAAGCAGCGGCCAGCAGGAGATCCCGTCCCCAGACTTTCCTCCTGCGTTTCAAACAGTTCGCACACCGTAGGACGCCCGCCCCGCCCCGCCCCGCTGGGGGCAAGGGCCGAAAGGGCGGCAGGCAGACAGCAGAGTTCCTCACACCCTCACCACCGCAGCGATAACGCCAGCGTCTCTTCGAACTTTGTTAAACCAACACGCAATGTCCCCATCCCCACTCGGCCAACACACACACACACACACACACACACACACACACACACACACACACACACACACACACACACACACACACACACACACACACAGAGGCATCTAACAAAGCGGGGAGGGAGGGGGCAGTTGGTGGTTACACTGGGCAACCCCCAAACTCAGTCTGGTCCCCTTGATAGCATCTGTGTGCGACCCCCCCCCCCCCCTCTCCGCCCCTTCTTCCCAAAGGCCCCGGGACCGCGGAGCACGTAAATAGGAGGCGAGAAGGAAATAACTTTTAATTATGAAGAAGCATTCCGCGCGGCGCGACGGTAAAGTATAACGAAACAGCAGCCGGCTTGGAATAAAAAAAAAAAAAAAGAAATAGAAAAAATAAAGGATGCAGTATGAATCCTCTGCGTCGAGAGTGGAAGCCTAGCCTAGCCTCCTCACCTGCTTGGGGACCATGACGGGCGGGCAGCTGAGGGAGATGCCGGGCGGCAGCAGGCGGTAGCTGAGCGCGATCAGGCCCAGCGTCACCAGGACGTACAGCCCCAGGCGCCGGCCCCCGCGGCTGCCCACCATGGTGCTGGGCAGCGGGCGCAGCAACCCCTACTGCATCGTGCCTAAACACAGAAACAACACGGCACCGGTTAGACTCCCACCTCAACAAATACAAAAACACACACACACAAACACTTAGCAGTGGCATGAAAATGCAGCAGCGAACACAAATTTATTTTTATTGTAACCGACGTTTTAGGGCGAAGGTTCTTTAAATAAATAAAGAAAAAAGAACACTCTTAAATCTACTCTTAGGCAGTCAGCGGGTTCAAATACCAGCTTTTGGAAGTCTTCTGAGCCTGGAGAGAAAAGGGAGGACGCGAGGCGCCATATAGCGGCCCGAGACGGATGCTGGCTGCTGGCTCCACTCCACATCGCTCCGTCTCCCCCCCCCCCTCCTCTCCAGCCACCCCCCGCTTCTGGAGCCACAGCCGTGAAGGAGAAAAAAAAAAGACAAAAGCCACAGGATGCACCAAGTTTGTCTGGCGGCGGCCCCAACCACCCACCGCAGCGGGCCACACGGCCGCACCACTCCAAAAGTCAGGAAATCACCATGGGCGCGGATAAGTCGCACCGCAAACCTGGCAAACCCCAACTCTTGGCCCCGGGCCCTGCCGGCCCCACCGGCCCCTCAGCACAGCACACGGAGCGCCTGGTGGGTAGGCAGCCGACGGCAGCTGCACGCACTCGTGTCATGCGGGCTGGCCTACCCGGCCGCTCGCAGGCGTTCTGCTGCCGTCAGGGTCGCCGTTCAGAACATCGCTTCCCGTCCCAGCGGAACTGCTTGTTTTCCCTCGCAGACCACATCAGAGAGGAGCCTTCTCCGTCTGTTATTTTCCAGACAGAGAAACTCGGCCCCAACCAACCCCACCCAACTTTCTTTTTTTTTACTTTTTTTTTTACATATCGAATCGCGGAACCGGACGCGGAAGGCCGGACCAGCCCAAGGCCGACGCGGAACACGCAGGAATATAATGAAAGGAAAATAAATTTATTTCCGGCTGCGTCCAGACAAACGCACGCACAGCCTGCTGCAGCATTCCGTTCCGGGAATGATATATACTGTATTTGTTTGCTCCATTTCCACCCCCAGTCAGAGGCCAGAGGGTGCCGTAGGGGGGCGGGGCTGCGCTGCAGGGGAGGGGGGGGGGGTCGGGGCGGAGGCCAGGGTTTTTATATCAGCAGGGGGCCGCCGAAGGAAGCCACACCGCACACAGCGAGCGGGGACCTCCGAGGTGCGCGGGGGGGGGGGGGGGGGGGCGGTGCAACGAGACCCCGCGGCCGTCTGGGCTGCAACATTGTATGTCAGCCAGTGGCAGAGGAGGCTGACTTCGTCCCCCTTCCACCACGTTTCCATTGCATTCCATACTCTTCTTTGTCACAAACTCCGAATGACAAACGGGCAGTGCAGGCGCTTCCGCCCACGCCGTACTACGTCGGGGCGCAATCAGTGCCACACGCCGACAGAAGTGGAAGAGAATACACCGGGCGAAACATAAATGGCACACAATAGAAAGTTCCAGCAAGCGGGGGGAGGGAGGGAGGGGGGGGAGGGAGAGGGAGAGAGGAGAGAGAGAGAGAGAGGAGAGAGAGAGAGAGAGAGAGAGAGAGAGAGAGAGAGAGAGAGAGAGAGAAAGAGAGAGAGAAAGAGAGAGAGAAAGAGAGAGAGAGAGAGAGAGAGAGAGAGAGAGAGAGAGAGAGAGAGAGAGAGAGAGAGAGAGAGAGAGAGAGAGAGAGAGAGAGGCGGGGGGCGATACTATAATGGGAAAATTGGAAGAGCTAAATTGAGACAATACAGGCGCCTAGCCCACCACCCCGCAGCAGACGCGGCGACGGCACGATACGAAGTGCACAACAGCTGCTGCTGCTGCTACTGCTACTGCTGTTGCCCGGCCGGGACTTAACTCGTCGGGGGAGCAAGTTTGCCCCCGAGAGCACCAGACCAGACCAGGCCGGCCGAGCCGAGCGCTGTAATCTCGAGAGATGCAGCCAGCGCTTTGGCGTCGGCGTATTCTGCGCCCGCCGACCCCGCACTGAGAGCTGCCCTGCTGCGAGTCCCGCAGAAAGAGTGGCAGTCATCTGGACGGACAAATCTGCCGTTCGCCGAAGTCTCCCTGACTGATTGCGTCCCGTCTCGGCCCGGAGCCGGGAGCCGGGAGCCCGGAGCCGCCGGACCACGACGGATGCCGTCAGGAAGAGTGGCGACGGGGGAGGAGGAAGAACCAACTCCGAACAACAATAACATATACCAACCAAAGCCGGCGGCAGCACTATCGCGCCCTATACAGTTGGCTAAACTGCCCCCCCCCCCAGACCAGGGCAGCGCCAGTGCCGCCAACATCCGCGGCGGAAACGCCACGGCCGCAGGCAACGCCGACTACCAGTGAGCTTTACTTTGCAAAGGAGCAAATCACGCGAGTGTATGCCGGAGGCCACGACGGCCACGTCCGCTAACCCGCTGCAGCAGGCCGCCAAGAGCACCATCATCATCCCTTAGCGACGGCGCGCGCTCCCCGTCCCCCGTCTCCTTCCTGTTACAGCCCCTCATGGCGCTGTGCAGCAATCCTCGCTGCCAACGTCTTCGTCTTGTTTTTGGTACCCTCTCGTCCTCGCCGTCGTCCTCCCCCGTCCCCCTCATCGTCGCCGAGCACGTCCTGGTCGTCCACACGGAAGCACCCCGCCCCGCTGTATACTGCTGCCGGCCTCTGGCTGGGCCTGGAAGGCTCTGGGACGGCTTATTTATGTGGTCTCTACTTCCTTTCTGGCAATGTCCGCGGAGGGCTGGAGGGCGCCAAGGCGAGGGCCCCGGCCCCGGTCCTCGTGCTCTGCCTAGCTGAGGGCCGGCCTGTGCCCGGACGGCCAACGGGCAGCCCAGACTGCCATACACACACGCTCCGCACGTCCGCGCCGAGCACCGGGCTGCCTGCCGGCTGGCGGGGACCGGCGGGGAGGCAGGTGAGCCCAGGCGGGCAGCCTGGCAGCCAACCAGGCAGGCAGGCAGGCAGGCAGCCAGCCAGCCAGCCAACCAGGCAGGCAGGCAGCCAGCCAGCCCCGCAGGAACATGCACCGCATGCACCCGCATAATGAGGGTGATAGCGCGCTAACGACGTCAACCTTACAAAAACCTGGCAGAGCCGTTGTTGCCGCAGCCAGCCAGCCGACCGTCCTCGAGCGCCCGCCGCCGCCGGCACCCCCGCTCTCGAGCACGGGGCGCACGCGTGCTTTGGGGACGGCCCCCCGCGGGGTAAGCGGAGGCCGGCCGCGGCGCGCGATGGTCACGCGCCAAAAACCCCGGGCAAACGGGCGGGACGCACGACAGCGCGCCCCGGCCCGGCCACTGGTAACCCAACAGAAAAAGAAGAAGAAGAAAAAATACAAAACTGAAAGAAACAAAGAAAGAAAAA
Organism: Odontothrips loti; assembly: GCA_038380765.1. Taxonomy (NCBI): domain Eukaryota; kingdom Metazoa; phylum Arthropoda; class Insecta; order Thysanoptera; family Thripidae; genus Odontothrips; species Odontothrips loti. The sequence goes on along the minus strand of CM076244.1, from coordinate 13,868,611 downwards.
GAAAGAAAGAAAGAAAGAAAGACGTGCGGCTACGATCATCATTTATCTTACGATTTTTGGAAGTTGACAGAGGAACTAACGTTCGGCTCCGAGCGACAAGCGACACCGACCAGACACAATCTCAGCGCCGTGCCGTGCCGAGCTCCGGTATAAAAGTTTCATCCTCCGGAAGGACGTGGCCACGGCGGCAGCGGGCCGGGGTTGTATGATAAAGAGCGCGTAATGACCGACGACGAGGGCGGCCATCAAAGGGGCGCTGACGGCGGCGGAGGGGGGCCATCAAGGGGCCGCGGGCACAGCGCGGCCCCGCCGAGCACCGCGGACCGCTGCCGGAGGGTGACAACTTTTGTTTTGACAATTCGACCGGAGGAGGAGGAGGAGGAGGAGGAGGAGGAGGAAGCAGTGGAGGGAGGCGTTGCACGTCTTTGATGGTGCATCCTACGGCCGCTGAATGCCTCTACTTGCCAGCGACACGGGCTTTACGAGTGCGATCCACCCCCGCAATCCCCGCCCTGGCCGCAGCAACACTCCCCGTGCTCTCCCTCTCTCTCTCTCTCTCTCTCTCTCTCTCCCTCTCTCCCTCCCCGAGATTCCAGGCCACATCTCCAGGGCGCGTGTCGCCGCTGCAGAACCATCATTTTACGATACCCGCACCCGAAGCACTACTCGCCGCCGCGTATATCCGGAGGAAGGGGAGGAGGGGGAGGAGGGGGTGTCGTCGTACGTGAGAAATGCGGGCATAAAGTGCGCGGCGTGTATGCGAAATACGAGAAACGGGAGGGAAGCCGGGGGGTGCGGACTGCTGCAGAGATCGGAAGGGGGGGGGGGGCATCCGAAAGCCTTGTTCAGTATTCGGGTGGGGCCCGCGACGGGGAGGGGCCCAGCCCATGTACTCCCCTCGCTAGCCGCCACCATTTTCAATATCACGTCGGCCAGGTCAGCGCATTGTGAAATATAATCGAGTCGACCCGGCTGCCTAGGGCAATGATAAGGGCCAAGTGCTACGGGGGTTGGGGACAGGGGGCGGGGACAGGGGGGCGGGGCCGGGGGCGGGGCCAGGGGGCGGGGCCAGGGGGCGGGGCCAGGGGGTGTATGGCACGTGACTGTACCGCTCTGCATCCTCCCCGTGCAGACGACGCAATCCTACTCTGCGCCGGATTAAAAAAAAATAATTACTGTTTCTAAATCAACAAATGCACACGGTGTGAACCGTCAGTCCCAGCCCCGTCCTGTGTCCCCGCGACGGCGTGTTCTCCGGTGTCCTCCGGGTGTCCTTCCGCGGTGTCCTTCGCGGCGTCCTCCGGTGTCCTCGGTGTATGTAGCCAGGAGCCCCGTCTCGAGTTGCGGGGAGCGCGCGAGTCCGTGTGTACACAGCGTTCACACTATCACTCCATCCCACACGCGCAGGCAGCAGGCAGCCCCGACGGCGGGGGCGCAGTGTGCTGTTCCACCACAGAGCTCCGGGACCGCGGGCTCGGCTCCGGGAGGCGGCCGGGCTCCGCAAGGCTCCGGGAGGCAGCAGCGCTTGGCGCCTCATGCCACGGTCCCCGGCGACTCATATCCAGGCGGGAAGGGAGAGAGGAATTGGTGAGGAGCACAGGGGAATAAAAAAGGACGAGGGCGCGGCAGATACAAAGAGTGTGGCGCTGGCCGCTGCTCACTGCCGCCTGTCTGTGGCTGGCTGCAGGACCCTGCCTATACTACTTGTCGGGGTCGGGACGGGACGTGAGGTCGAAGCAGCCACCGAATGGGGCGGGAGAGAGGGGTAGAGGGAGGGGTAGATAGAGGGAGGGGTAGAGGGAGGGAGGGGTAGAGAGAGGGAGAGAGAGAGAGAGAGAGAGAGAGAGAGAGAGAGAGAGAGAGAGAGAGAGAGAGAGAGAGAGAGAGAGAGAGAGAGAGAGAGAGAGAGAGAGAGAGAGAGAGAGAGAGAGAGAGAACGCCAACGTTCAAATCACAAAGACATATTAAAATAGAGGAAGCGGGCATTTTGGACAGTAGTGACAGCCTTGCCGGAGCTCGGACCGGCGCCCTATGGGGCCACTCTTGTGCCGGGTCGGTGCCCAACCGGCTGCCTGCAGTCTCGCCCTTATTCATTTCGGTGGAGGAGAGGGTACACTCGGAGAGAGATGAAAGACCACTGCCCCCTCCCCTCCCCTCCGATCGATCACACAAAGGGGGTACATCAGTCCGCCTCAGCCCCTTCTAATCTAACCAGCACACACCCTTCCAGAAACAGAAACCATCCCCCCCTGGACCCCCTGCAGCCAGTCCCAGAGGAAATAGGATGAAAGCGAAAGGACAGGCCAGGCCTCTGCGGGCAAAGCCTCTGGACACCCACATGACTTCTCGCTGTGATGTTGGAGACACCCGACTCAAACCCCCTTCATTCAGTGAGTTAATTATTTATTGGGAAATAATAAGAATAATGAGAAAAAATACGATTCCACAAAGTGAAATCCTAGGAGGCCCGAAGTAGAGTCAGACGATATTGCCGAGATTTTGTAGATTTTGTAAATTTTGTAGTTTTTCTGATGGTTTGAAGTGTCTTTCGAATGCGTTTGTGACCAAATAGGATCTGGAAGGAGAGGAGAGTAGAAGGAGTGAGAAGTGTGAAGAAAAAAATATTAATGAATGATTCGTTGAGAAAATATTGGATAAATATTGGAATGCTATCAAAAAGAAAAAGAACTGTATTTTTTGGGTAAGTTAAACAATTTTTAAGCGAAAAAGTTTGTCGGAAGAGAGTTTAGAATTTCGTGGGAAGATTGGCAGCTGTAGTGTTCTAGGCTCTTTCCAGCGAGCAGCTCGCATTCTCACCACTGGCTACGCTGGCTAACCCTAGTCTCGCTCAGGGTCTCAACTGCATTCTCAATCTGTACGCCAACAATGCAACGCGGCGCCCCGCGGTTGCTACAACAGTGATCGTGTGATCGAGAGCGGTCTCAGGTGGTCGACGATAGCGCGCTCTGTCGGCTGGGCACGGAACTACCGACCGAACCTCAATCCTATGAACTTAAAAATATTTATTGTCAGCTCACATTGAATGACAGGAGAACTAACTACTTTTCAACGTCAGGGGCAGGCATGAGGCATGAGAACGTTGATAAATCTTACTTTCAAACACTCGTCCACATTTGGGCTGGTTCACTTGGTTGGAAATTTTTGAAGAGTATGACATAAAGCTACCACACTCATTGCACAGCATTGCTTCCCAGCATTTTTAAACACTCCATGGTATTGATAAGCTGTTTCTTGAAGAACCTTCATCATCCAATTTCTGCACGTCACAACCACAATCAAAACTTTCGCGCACAACTCAAAACCGATGAAAGCGACGTCGGTGTCCTCAATTGTTTTGTTTACCCACCCGTCGTCATGGTGTTGGATGAAAAATTCGGGACGGGAGGGAAGTACAGTCGACTCACGACGGCTACGTTTGAAAGTCTGTACCCTTTGCCGCATTGTTGGCCGGCCACCCCAAGCTTGATATTTCAACTTTTCAAACGCAGCAGTTTTCGTTTTTCGTTGCGGCTGTACTACGCAACAGGCAGTGCTCTGATTGGTTGTAGTTTTCATCTTTCCACCAACTTTGCCTCGGCTCGGCTAGGCCCTTGCTTGACTCGATCTTTTCGCCCATAAGAGCCTGCAGCTCGACTCGAATTATCAAATTTTTCAATTCAAAATTCTCCAATTTCAGCCTTTGAGTTTTCGTATGGGCATCAGAATCTGAATCAGCGTGTCTCCTTCCTGCTCCTTGCAAACTCTCATCGAAATCGTACAATTTCGTTCGGAGAAGTCCATAAGGGGCCATGTCAAAAAAAAAATACGATTCCACAAAGTGAAATCCTAGGAGGCCCGAAGTAGAGTCAGACGATATTGCCGAGATTTTGTAGATTTTGTAAATTTTGTAGTTTTTTCTGATGGTTTGAAGTGTCTTTCGAATGCGTATGTGACCAAACAGGATCTGGAAGGAGAGGAGAGTAGAAGGAGTGAGAAGTGTGAAGAAGAAATATGAATGAATGATTCGTTGAGAAAATATTGGATAAATATTGGAATGCTATCAAAAAAAAAAAGAACTGTATTTTTTGGGTAAGTTAAACAATTGTTAAGCGAAAAAGTTTGTCGGAAGAGAGTTTAGAATTTCGTGGGAAGATTGGCAGTTGTAGTGTTCTAGGCTCTTTCCAGCGAGCAGCTGGCATTCTCACCACTGGCTACTCTGGCTAGCCCTAGTCTCGCTCAGGGTCTCAACTGCATTCTCAATCTGTACGTCAACAATGCAACGCGGCGCCCCGCGGTTGCTACAACAGTCATCATGTGATCGAGAGCGGTCTCTGGCGGTCGACGATAGCGCGCTCTGTCGGCTGGGCACGGAACTACCGACCGAACCTCAATCCTATGAACTTAAAAATATTTATTCTCAGCTCACATTGAATGACAGGAGAACTAACTCCTTTCAACGTCAGGGGCAGGCATGAGGCATGAGAACGTTCATAAATCTTACTTTCAAACACTCGTCAACATTTTGGCTGGTTCACTTGGTTGGAAATTTTTGAAGAGTATGACATAAAGCTACCACACTCATTGCACAGCCTTGCTTCCCAGCATTTTTAAACACTCCATGGTATTGATAAGCTGTTCCTTGAAGAACCTTCATCATCCAATTTCTGCACGTCACAACCACAATCAAAACTTTCGCGCACAACTCAAAACCGATGAAACCGACGTCGGTGTCCTCAATTGTTTTGTTTACCCACCCGTCGTCATGGTGTTGGATGAAAAATTCGGGACGGGAGGAAGTACAGTCGACTCACGACGGCTACGTTTGAAAGTCTGTACATTTTGCCGCATTGTTGGCCGGCCACCCCAAGCTTGATATATCAACTTTTCAAACGCAGCAGTTTTCGTTTTCCGTTGCGGCTGTACTACGCAACAGGCAGTGCTCTGATTGGTTGTAATTTTCATCTTTCCACCAACTTTGCCTCGGCTCGGCTAGGCCCTTGCTTGACTCGATCTTTTCGCCCATAAGAGCCTGCAGCTCGACTCGAATTATCAAATTTTTCAATTCAAAATTCTCCAATTTCAGCCTTTGAGTTTTCGTATGGGCATCAGAATCTGAATCAGCGTGTCTCCTTCCTGCTCCTTGCAAACTCTCATCGAAATCGTACAATTTCGTTCGGAGAAGTCCATAAGGGGCCATGTCAAAAAAAAAAAAAAAAAAAAAAAATCGGAATCCTAAAGATTGCAATAGGCTACTTCGTGCCTAAAAATCGGAATCCTAAAGATTGCAATAGGCTACTTCGTGCCTAAAAAAATCTGGATCTCGAAACAATTTTTTTCGAGTACTTTTGTCCATCAACTTCTAAAACACTGGCGATAAAGCAGACCGGGTAGCGGACCGTTGTCGTATAGCAACTGCAGACGTCCCCCCCCCCCTTCCCGGGCCACTCAGGTTTCGAGGGCGAAGAGTTAGGAATACAAGGCGGGAGTGAAAAGGGAGGGGTCGGGGGACGCTGACAACCCCGCGAGCACACACCCAGACACGCACACACGCACACGCACCACTCGCAGCCGCTGGAGCGTCGCCAGGACCAGTCACGTGACGCACGGCCGGACCCAACTTTCCCTATCCGGATAAAAGTCACCAAGGTCGGCCCGCTCTTGTCCACAGATATGCCGGCGGCGCTTCTGGGAATGGACAGCGCCTGTCATCGCTGCTTGTCGGCGGGGCGTCGGGGGGACAGAATCACAGGGCCCCTCTCTCGCCTCTGGAGCGTACGAAAGATAACACCATAGAAGATTTCATAGATTATAGGGATTGCTCGAGATTTCAAAGATTACATTCAATTACACAAGATGGCACGTGGTAACATGACATTGCAATTATACATGAATGATTACACGAGTGAGGAACCTCTTAGAAAGAATGCCACGCAGGGCCTCCAGCTATTTCTCCTCGCTGCAGCTACCTCATTCATTTCATTTTTTATCAGACACACTTTTATTTTGTTTTTCGAAAGAATAAAAAAAGAATCTTATTTTCAAAAAATTTAAAAATTCGAGTTGTTTTTTTTTTTTCACGAAGTGGCGGCGGTGGCGCGCGACTAGGCCAGTGTGCCACGCGAAGGCACTTAGGCCCAATGAGCTTCCGCTGGCTTTCGCCCTTTCGGCGCGCCGCCCTTCGAATACGTGACACGGCGCCGCACGCGCGCCGCACGCGCGCCGCGCCACGCTGCGCCACGCCGGCGATGCTAATCCCGAACAGGAGCCGTCCTGCATGGCGATGGGCCGGGGCTACCGGGGCCGGGGGTCGGCGACAAGCTGTGAGCCCAGCCCAGCCCAGCCCAGCCCAGCCCAGCCCAGCCCACCTGCCTCGCAGCTGGAGCGCCGTGACGGTAGGCAGTGCCGCAGGACAGCCACGCTCGGCGGGCTTGCCTACCTCACAGGCGGTCGGAGAGAGCACAGATTTAAAAAAAAAAAAAAATCCGCCCATCTTCATCTCGTGAAGGCAAATTGTTTCTGTTCTTCGATCCGAGCTCCTTGATTTCAAATCGCACGGCATAAAAACCATGAACGAAATGCACGCGCGCGCGCGCACATACGGTTTCCCGCCCCGGAAAATGGCGCGTTCGCTTCCGAGCCTCCGACAAGCAGTGAGCGGGTAAGGGTTCGGGTGTGGGGGATGGATGGGGGTGTACAGCTGACAGGGGACCAGGGCCGGAGCTGGAAGGTTGTAAAGCGGGCGGCAGCAGAGCAAGGCTAACAACACATTACTAATTCCCGCCACGGCTCCTCCCCTCCCTCTCCTACCTCCTCTCCCACTCCTCCGCCCCCTCTTTGGCTTGATGCTCATGCAAATATCAATTTATCCGATCGACAGACACATTCTGCGTCACAAGCGGGAGCACTCCTCCCAGGCGGGGCTGCTGCTGCTATAGGCCAAGGCGCCCCCCAGGCAGCTCCCAGACGGCGATGGACGCGAGCGATCGGCTGCCCGAAAAATGTTCCTTAAGACGCGTAATTCTGTGCGAATAAAAGTACATACACATTGGCATGCAGCGTACGCCGGCGGGGACAGACCTGGCGCGAAACTTTCCTCTTATCCCGCACAGAGGGCGCGCTGCTCGCGTACCCGCGGGTTGGCCGCGGAAAGTGGCGGAAACTTTGACTGCGAAGCGAGGGGGAGGCCGGGCACATATACACAAAGGGTCGAATAACACACGAGTGAGTGCCTGCGTGTGTGTGTGTGTGTGTGCGTGTGTGTACGAGAGGGACTTAATTTAAGCGAGGTGTCTGGCCTAACGATGCAGTGGAGTAGCAGCAGGGGGTACAGTGAGAGTGGGAGAGGTGGGGAGGGGGGGGGGGGGGGGTTGGCCGCGGGGGCGTCGTTCCGCCAGCCCACTCACTCAGGCCTGACGGAGCGCGGGTAGGAGTGCGGGTAGGGGGTGGGGTAGGGGTTGTGGGGGTCGGGGGTGCGGGGGAGTGGGGTACCCGCGGGACTCACGTACATACACCACCCGCAGCAGCGTGCGAGTGAAAAGCATACCAACAAAAGCGAATCCAGTTTCGTTTTTCTCGATTAAAAAAAATGCAGAAAAGCTTCAGTCAAGAGAGAAATAGTGTTTACTTGCCACTACATCAGTTTAGGGAGAAGTGCGTAGGCAAACGTCTAAAAAGAAAAAAAAAAAACTGAAACCAAC